>CM047886.1:1607501-1742179 GCA_026212405.1 Petrea volubilis | reverse complement strand
AATACTATTTTCATGCTCATTTTTATTACTGGTTTCAGCCTCGAAATACATGTTATTAATCCGGTAAGGGAGCATAAAATGTCCAATAATAAATAATGTAAAAGGAACTTTGAGAACTTTGAGAAATAACTTGATAATCAAAAATCGAGCTGGGGAGAATAAAGTTTGTGCATAAAATGGCGTGTTTTAGCCGGAATCTTATTCGATGATAATGATGTAATTATTAAAACAGTTGAAATAAAATGCTCCACGCGAGCTAGTTTACACGCGATGTTTTTACTCGGGCCATTATCATACGTAGAACCGTCTGAGGTTCGTGGCGTTCCAAGGACGGGGCAGTTCCCTTCCGAATGTCCTCGAGGCGATAGGCGTTGTTTTTGCAAACCTTGGTCACTTTGAACGGACCATCCCATTTAGGGTCCAACTTTCCCACCGGGTGAGAGACCTCGACCTTCTTGGTGACCAGGTCTCCGATCTGGAATGTCCGAGGACGGACATGGCGATTGTAAGCACGTGCCGTAGATGCCCGGAAGTTGTCCATCCTTCGAAGGGCGGCACACCTTCTCTCTTCGGCGAGGTCGAGCTCGGTCAGGCGAGCGTCGACGTTGGCGATCTCGTCGAAGTGCGCAACCTAGCAGATGGGTGCAATACTTCGGCTGGTATAACGGCGTCGAGCCAATAACCAAGGCGTACGGGGTGTCGCCCGTCGCAGTCCGAGGAGTGGTCCGGTATGCCCAAAGCACGCCTGGGAGCTCGTCAGCCCAATTGCCCTGTGCGCCGGACAGGGCGGTCTTGAGTCCGTGGAGAATTGGTCCGGTTATTGACTTCGACTTGACCGTTTGCCTAGGGTTCCCTACTGAGGTGAAACGCTGCTGTCGATTTTGAGGCTGTTGCACCATTCCCCACCCGATGACTTTGGAACTGGGTTCCGTTATCGGAAATGACGACCCTGGGGATCCGAAGACGGCAGATGAATGTTTTTTTCCAGATGAAAATTTTGACACCGAGTCGGTGATCTTCGCAACAGCCTCCGCTTGTCGGCCCATTTGGTGAAATACTCGACGGCGACAATCACGAACTTCCTTTGCCCGGGTGCTTGAGGGAACGACCGAGGAGATCTATTCCCCATTGTCCGAATGGCCAAGATACCTCCACATTCACCATCGAGCGGCAGGCTGTGGACTAGATTGGCGTGCAATTGCAGGCTCGCATCTCGACGAAGTCGAAACATCTTGCATGAGATTAGGCCAGAAAAACCCTGCCCGTGATACCTTTTTGGCCAAGGACCTTGGCCCAGTATGGTTTCCGCAACACCCTTGGTGTACTCTCGATAACTTCCCGGGCCTGCTGTGTGTTCAAGCACCGTCGAGGAGGACCATCGAAGCTTTTCCTAACAGGCGTCCCTGCCCGTCGAGGGCGTATCGAGAGCCTGTTTCCGAAGTCTTTTGGCTTCGACGGGTCCCCTCGGGAGATTCCGTCCTTCAGGTAGGTAATTAGTTCCGCAATCCAATCCTCCGTGGGGCCTCGACGGGAGAGTATGCACTGTCCGCGTCCCCGACCCGGTCAAGGGTGGTTGGCGAACTCAACATGGTTATTCTTCTTTCTTTGGTCCCTCTCATCGAACTGGCTAGCTTCGACAGTTGATCCGCCCTATCAGTTTTCTGTCCGGGGGATTGCTCGAGAGAGAATTGGCGAATTTTTCTTTCAACTTGCTGACCTCCTCGAGGTACTTCGTCATCGATGCTTCACGGCGCCGTAATTGCCATTGACCTGCTCGCCACCAACTGTGAATCGGTCAAGGCGACAAGTTCGTCCACGCCCTGGTCGAGGGCAATCTTCATCCCCGCGGCGAGGGCTTCGTACTCAGTTCGTTGTTGGAAACCGGGAATTCAAGGCGAATGGCGAAATCGAGCTCGTTGCCCAACTCATCCCGCAGATAAACCCCGGCTCCCCCACCTGTGTTCGTGGAGGACCCATCGACCATCAGGGTCCACGGATTTTTCGGTTCCGCTTCTGCCCTCGGGGCCACCTCTGCTAAGAAATCTGCCAGGACCTGGGCATGAATCGCGGTCCGTGGTTGGAACTGGATATCGAACTCGCCGAGCTCGACGGCCCACTTCACGAGCCGACCAGAGACATCGGGCTTGGCCAATACCTGCTTTAGTGGCTCACTGTTAGGACCACGATGGTATGGGCCTGAAAGTATTGCCTCAACTTCCGGGCGGAGTGGACCAAAGCAAGGGCGAGCTTCTCGATGGCCAGGTAGTTCCGTTCAGGGCCTTGGAGGAGCTTGCTGAGGTAATACACCGGGTGGTGTACCCGATCCTCCACGTGCACTAGACCGAGCTGACTGCATTTGGGGATACCGCCAGGTAGGCATAAAGGGGCCTCCCCGGAACTGGTTTCGACAGCAGAGGGGGCTCGGTCAGGTATCTTTTACTTCGAGGAGCGCGTGCTGGCATTCCTCCGTCCATTTCCAATCCGGCACCTTCCTTAATGCTTTAAAGAATGGGAGGTTCCGATCCGCTGAGCGGGATATGAACCGATTGAGGGCGATTATGCGCCCTACTAGCCTCTGTACTTCCTTCACTGAGCTAGGCGGCTCGATGTCGAGGATGGCGCGAATCTTCGCGGGGTTGGCCTCGATCCCCCTATGGCTGACAATGTACCCGAGGAATTGCCTCCTCGGACGCCGAACGTGCACTTGTTCGGGTTGAGTTTTAGGGCCGTATTTTCTTAGGATCTCAAATGTTCGAGCCAGGTGCCCGAGATGGTCGGACCCCCGCTCACTGCGGACTATCATGTCGTCGACGTACACCTCGACGGTTCTCCCAATCTCTTCCCTGAACATGAGATTCACAAGTCTCTGATACGTAGCTCCGGCGTTTTTAGCCCGAAGGGCATCACGAGGAAGCAATACGTCCCCGTCGGGACGACGAACGACGTCTTCCCACGATCCTCCTCGGCCATGTAGATCTGGTAGTAGCCTTGGAAGGCGTCCATCATGCTCATCAACTCGCACCCCGCCGTCGAGTCAACGAGTTGGTCTATCCGAGGAAGGGGATAGTGATCCTTAGGGCAGGCTTTGTTGAGATCGGTGAAGTCGTTGCACATCCGCCATCGGCCATCGCCCTTGGCAACGACGACGACGTTGCATAACCATTCGGTGAACTGGACCTCCACAACGTAGCCTGCCTCGAGGAGCTTGTTGACCTCCTCCTCGATGATCCGGTTTCGAGCTTCACAAAATATCCTCTTTTTTGCCTCACCGGCCTGAACGATGGGTCCGCGTTGAGGCGATGAACAATGACTTCGGGATCGATTCCTGGAAAGTCTGAGGCCTTCCAAGCAAAGACATCGGCATTTGCCCGGAGGAAGTCGACCAACATGACCTCGTGGTGCGGCTCGAGGGTCAATCCTACCCGGGTGGTCTTGGAGGGATCGCCCTCCACGAGCTGGATTGTCTTGAAATCTTCTGCTGGCGCCATCTTTTCTTCCTCTAGCCTCCTCCGCTTTGCCGGGTCGATTTCGGAGGACTCGGGGATGTCCATTCGTGAAGCGGCTGCTTCGACTAGTCGGGGTGTTGGAGGCTTCTTCCCTTCGACGGAGGCCGAGTAACACTTCCAGGCGTCTAGGATCCGACATGTGACTTGCCCGACCCCCGCGGGCGTGGGGAACTTCATCTTTAAGTGGTACGTGGACACCACCCGCCCTAAACGCATTAAGAGCAGGTCGCCCGAGGATGATGTTGTAAGCAAACGGAGCATCAACTATTAGATACTGGACCATCATAGTCTTTCTTTTCGGGGCCTCCCCCAACGAGGTGGGCAGTTGAATCATCCCGAGAGGGACCACCTCGGAACCCCCAAAGCCGACGAGAGGGGTCTGCACGGGGGAGAGCGTGTATCCTCCTAAGTCCATCTTGGCGAAGGTGTTGGCGAAGATGATGTTGGCGGAGCTCCCATTGTCGATCAGGGTCTTTGCCACGGAGTAGTTGGCTACGTCCAAATTAATGACCATTGGGTAATCCGGTGTGTCCTCCAGTCCTTCTGTCTTCGGGATGTGTGCAAGATCAAGATCGGAGAATTCGAGTGACTCCGACGTCGGCGTCGCTACCTCTGATACGGTGTTGACGTGCAGCCTCTCATGGTAGTAGCGCTCTTCGATACGGTATCGGGCCTGGTCGAGGCGCCTCTCCACCTGTCTTCTTCTGCTCTTAGTGTCTCCACCACTAGGTCCTCCCGTAATGGTGTGGATCATCCCCCTGACCGGGAGGTTATCCTGTGTGGCAGGTTGTTTGTCGTCCCGACCGGATGGCGTGTAATCTCGTCGAGGAGAGCGAGACCGAGTCCTCTTCAGCGGCTCGTGTTCATCGTCCATGGTGGACGGGGAGTTACATCGGCGACTTCCCTCACCCTGGCGACCCTGTCCTTGCTTTTTCACGTATTTCTTGATCTCCGGACGGCCCAGGTCGATGAGGCGCTGTATTTCTTTCTTGAGGGCATAGCAGCCCTCGGTGTCATGATTTCCCACTTGCTTATGGAACGCACAATATTTGTTTCCTCTCGGGGGGGCTCCGTCCGCGTCCTGGATCTTTCTTGGTCTTCGGAAAACCGTCGGGTCGCTGGCGTTGATTGTGGCGAAGATCTCTTTCCTCGACATGACCAACGGGGTGAGCTCGTTGTCTCGTCGTCGGTCCTTCCTTTCCCCGACCTCTGGCCTCCTTTTAAACCTCATGTCCTCAACATTCATGTATTGTTGAGCGATGGACATGACTTTCTCCATGGTGGCAGGGCGCTTCCTGGCCAAATGGTCCGAGCATGCTTGATTTCGGATGGCCCCCATGATTACGTCGAGGAGGAAGTCCATCTGGACGCTTTCGACCTTGAGCAGCTCGGTGTTGAATCGGTTAAAGAAGTCCCTCAGAGACTCACCCTCCTTTTGCCGAATCTTATGCAAATGGGATGGGGGCAGCTTCGCTAGGCTTTTCGTCTGGAAATGGTTGACGAACTTTATCGCCAAATCGGCGAAACTTCTGATCGAACCTGGGGCTTGGCGGACGTACCATTGCGAGGCTACTCCCTGAAAAGTCGTAACCAGCAACTTCGCGGCGAAGTCGTCGTCGATCATGTGCACGCGCATGGCGTGTTTGAATTGTATTAGGTGTTCTTTGGGATCCGTTTCTCCATTGTATCGGGGCAGGTCGGTCGGGATTCGGATCCCTCTGGGTGCTCGGGCTCGTTGAAGGTCTGCGGTGAGCGGGTCTGCCTCGTCCGGCACAAAGTATCGCTGAGCCGACCCCTGTCCGGAGCGGTGAGATACCTCCTCGAGCTTCCGGTTAAGGTCTTCCATCCGATGCGAAAGTTCCCCAACATCATCACGGGATCTTTCGCCGCGGCGGACCTCATCGATCTTCCTCTGGATCTCTGTGGCCTGGTGGGAGATTTCCTCCAACCGCTCTCTGTGACTCCGTGCAGGGTGTCCGGAGGATGCCCTCACAGAGGATTCGTCGACTTCCTCCGCCAGTCGAGGAGGTGGGGGCCGTCTCTCTCTGCGGACCTCCCTTGTCGGGGGGATCCGTTCGCGCATCCGCGCATCATCCCGCTCGGCGTCGGTTGCCCGAACACCTCGCGGGGGGCGAATTTCCTCCCTCATGGGATGAGGGTCTTCAGCAGTGGCAACCGGGGCGGGGACTGGGTTCATCCGCCTGATCTCGTGTAAGAGCGTATTAAACTTATCCGCCGTTAGAACGACGAGGTTCTGCCCGGCGGGAGGGGTAGGTGCTGGCCCAGTGACTTGCGGAATGGCGTGGGGTAGGTTGGTTTGAGTCTCGGGGCCCGGATTGGTGGTGGATTGTGGGGCCATCGACTCTGTTCCAGTCCTTCGCGTGTTTACCATTTTCTCACTTGCTCGAGTAGGCCCTCCTTCTAGCGCCAAAATGATGTGGTCGGATTTTGTCCTGCGGTACACGTCACTTCGTCCTGGGAGTAAGTGTCCGAATCCGGTCAGGTATATCCGAGTAAGGGTGACTGAATGCTGGTCGGGTCCTTTTCTGCAAGGATGGAGCACACGTGAGACTAGCCGGAAGTGTCTCCGGCGAAGACCCTCCGACGCTCAAGTCAGAATTCGGGCAGGTGAACAGTAAATAATGTTCAGCGTATTAGTAGATAAAAGTTGTCTTACCCAATGACTAGTGTCGTCGTACTATTTATAATAATAAAAAATAGGTGGGCCGGGCCAGAATTAGGTTGGCCCAATCCCGTTGCTGGTAACGGGCACTCGTCAGGACGCGCTGCGGGCGCGTGGGGTGCGTTCCTTGTTCGAGGAGTATTGACTCCGAGGAGAAAATATGGTGGACATCGAACATGTCGTTTCATCGAGGGGGTGTGGCGAGCTCTGGCCGAACAAGGCCGTCAAGAAAAAGACTGGGCCTGATCGGGATAGGCCTGACACGCGGCGATAGGGGGATGGCGGCATGTGCTGACCAGGATCCGACGTGTAAGCTGAGGAGGCGCGTACGTGGCCAGGGTGGATTTGGCCTCATCAGGGTGTTTTCAAATTTGCTATCTCTAGTTCAATTTTATCAATTTTGTCTTTTTCATTTATAATTTTTTTTAATTTTAGTCATACTTTGGACATAACTTGTTGCCAGTGATGATATGGCACTTTTTTTTATAATTTTGTGGAAATGTGGCATTTCTTTTTTGTTAATTTCCACTTCAATAGATAACTTAGCAGCCGCATAATACAATAACCTTAAAAAAACAAAATGAAAAAAAAAATACAATTGAATGCTTAGTTGGCATACATATATATTTGCATAAATACACAAACACAAACACACACACATATATGTATGTATACATACAAACATACATAAATACACACAAACACACACACACACACACACATATATACACATACACGCATACAACTATATATATATATACCCGCCACCCGGAAGAGAGAAAGAGAGAGATCAGGAGATGGAGAGGGACGAGAAAGAGGGAGGGTGAGAGAGAGAGAGAGATCTAGCGAGGGGGAGGTATGGATAGAGAAAAAGAGATCGGGAGAGGAATGGAGAGAGAGAGAGAGGTGTGTTGGGGTGTGTTTGGAGTTGGGGGCGATGGCCATGGTAGTGGTGGCAGCTGGGGGTGGTGGTGTTGGTGATGGCAACGGGTGGGGCTGTTGGGGGTAGGAAGAGGCGGCGGCGGCGTGGTAAGGGCAGGCGGAGGAAGGGGGGCTGGTGGGGTCGGGAGTGGGGGCTATGGTTTTTTGGGAAGAAGATGTTAATTTTTTTAATTATATATATATATGTATAATTTTTTTAATTATTTTTAAAATTGTGTATATATGTATAATTTAGACTTTAATTTTCTATATAAAATTTTTATTTTTATTTTTAATTAACTTTTGTATTTATATATATAAATTAAATTTTAAAATTATAATAATTATATAAATTAATATTTTTAAATATGATTAATTGTAATGCCAATTAGATGGCCAACTCTCCAATCCACCTCACCACAAAAATGTCAACTAGATGTCCACCGCACCACAAAATGGCCAAAAAATCGTCACGTCATCACCGACGACAAGTTATGTCCAAACTAAGACAAAAAATTGTAAAATTGATAAATGGAGAGAACAAAAATTAAAAAATTTATAAACAGAGATGGAAAAATCGAAAACACCCTAAATGTAGAGGACAAAAAAGGCAATTATCCCCCCAAAAAAATCATCTCATGTTTCGACAAAAGAAAATATTAATAATTTTTATTGTTGTAAATTTAACTCAAAATATATAGCCATTAAAATGTTACACAATCATGAATGAAAGAAGCAAAATCATATTTGATGATGCCGATCCCTGGTCCTTGACTTTGGGGCTCATAATCAAGGAGAGATGGATGGAATGCTGGATAGATCCTTCAACCTATGAGAAGGTAATATATGTGAGTCTAGTCGGAAGTATTTCTAATGAAAATCTTTCGATACTTAAGTAAGTGAATAGATTGAGCAGAAGATCATGTATTGTAAAAAATGTAAGTGCAGAGAATGTGTGCCCTAATGAATAATGAAAACCTTCTATTTATAGTATTCAATTGAAATGGATAGAATTATGGCTGAGGTGGCTGCCGTCCAGTGCTCCATACAAAGAATATTCCTCCGACACATGACGGTCGAGCCTTTGGACCCAACAGGGTGTTAGAAACAGTTGCTTTGGGGACCATTTCGAGGAGAAGTGGGGAACCACTCCGAGGAGGCCCTTGGATAAGGAAATGATTAGTTTGGCGAACATTACCCTAAAGGGGGTGTCTTGTTCGACATCGAGGACAGCATTCTGACGAACTGGGTTAGTTGACGCCATGTGCTTGAACCGAATTGGGCTACGTTATGAGGCTGACAGCCATGTGGAGAGCGTGTAATCCCCCATATCAATATTACAAGTTTTTTTAATTATGGTTTTGATTTGTGATAAAAATATTTAAATAAATTAATTAATATTTAGTATCTCTACTTAAAAATTGTTAAACACTAACTAATAGCACCAAAAGAACATTCAAAGTGGAAAATGGGACGTGAAAAATGATGTTGTATGAATTATTAATCTTATGGCATAACATTTCCAAGCTAAAAATAAACTACATGTAAGCGGTCTAAATTAGGTTTCCTATTAATATAAGATTAAATTCGATCCGTTGTTCAACAAATTAGACCTTAATTATGCTTTTAATGACATTATTGTCGAATTATATAGGATTTTCCTTTTCTATAACTCTTATCCGGTTGGATTAATTTTATAATTTTGGAAAGAACAGAATAATACTGACATGGCATAATTTTGACCCAACCTCTCGACCGCCTTTCTCGCGACAAGCTCGCCGGTATCCCCGATCGATTTCCCTTAAAACCTTTCCGACCGAATGTCGTATACCGACCGACTTGGCTAACCCCTCTCCTCGATGAGCCTGGCAGGACCATTTCCCTCTCGAATCGAACCTAGCTCCTCAGCCCATTGATCAGAACCATACTGAGTCCAACGGATCCCTGCTGGCATTAAATGCTCAGTCAGACTGGGTATGGGGGAGCCATCAAACCCCATACCTCATTAATGGAGTGCCAGCTAATACCTATGAACCCTACCACTAAGCTCATGGGTCGTCCACATCAGCCCTCAACGACCTACCTAGCCTAGCGGGCCCACAGGAGCGCGGTCTACCTGGACATAGTATAAATACCCCCATATTTATGGTAAGAGACACATATTAATTACGCTCAATACCCTTACTTTGCTCAAATTCCTTCAAAAATAGATCGACTGAGTTAAACATCGGAGGGTCTTAGCCGAGATCCATCTCGGGTAGCTTACATTGTCGTTCCCTTATTGCAGGTTAACTTTTCGTTCAAATACCTTCACTTACATACTCAACCAGAGCAACCGACCGCGGTCGACCAGCTCCTGAATTCAACCCGCATCAAATGCGTAACGGTAAACCATGATAACAAGCCAGAAGGCTAGTAAAAAACTGAGATGCAATTCAATTGCTTTGGATATTAATTAATTCTCTATTTCATTTTCCTATTTTTCACCTCTGTATTTCATTAAATTAAATTTATCATCAAAATTAAAAATCCAATCGATTAAATGAATGACATATACCAATTTGTATTATATTTTATACACGTATCATGTACTCAGCGAATGGAGCATAAATAAGGGCCTGTTTAGATTGACTTAAAAAAGGTGTTTGTTGGTCGGTATTTTTTATAATAAATTTTTTTTTTTAACCAAGTAATTTTATATTTGAATAGAGTAATTAAGGTACTTTTATTTGAAATTATTCCGAGTAATTTCTAAGAAAATACAAGTTTTGACTTTTTCTTATCTTTTATTTTTTTTAAAAAAACTAATCCAAACATAATTATTTATTTTAAAATATTTTTTTTTTCAAATAATAAGTGCCTCTCCTTTAGAAAAAGTCCATCCCAAGCTCTAAATTACCACAGTTGACCAGAAAATTTAATACCATTAATTTGACCCATCCATCTATATATACTATTAATCAATAATAAGTACTTAGATGTTTTGATGTCTTTACGTTTGTGCACTCTTATTTATTTTCTCTCTAGTCTTTCATCTCCCCATTAATTAATATTTTTTCCTCCTCCTCTTTCTCTCTCATCTATTCATATATATATATATATATATATATATATATATATAATTTATTTCATCTATTTCACGCTTTTTTATAATTTTTTCTTAACTTATTCATCTTTATCATATAATTTGATGTTGCATGATTATCCACTACCACGCCATCCGACACTGGGCCTAGCTAGTGATGTGTCAGGATCATTCAATGTCATATAGCAACATCGTTTAAATCCCGAACATAACACCTAATGAGCTTTCTCCCTTTTCAAGCTCTTAGGGATAAATCCTCCTCGAGAAGTTTATTTAGAGACTTTCTTTTTGGGGGAACGCTTTAAAGCTAGCCCACTTGGGATTTCCTCTCCTCGAGATATTTCCTCCGAAGAATTGAATATCCTGAGAAAGATTCCCGTTGCTAGCTATTATCTATTCAGGAGACTTGCAAGAGAAAATTACTCAACTATTACAAGAAAATGGAAATGCACATTTTTTTACGGTTAAATTCCGATTTCCTTCGGAAAGTCCAACAAAAATGCGGTGAACTTGATTTTCAAGAATTTGGCGGGAAAATGAGGCAGAACTGATTTTAATATATATATATATATATATATATATATATATCCGGCGGAATATTTGTGGGACTTACAAGAAAAATAAAAAAGAAATCCCCAGGAATTTGTTTGCGAATTTTGATCGATAATTAGAAAATAACAAATTTCATAATTGTAGAAAGTAATAAAGTTACAAACATTAATAAATTACATAATTTAATAAAATTTAATAAAAATATTAAAATAAATAAATTGCATAATTATGAAATTAAAATTAATATAAATTAATAAAATAAGAATAATTTCACAAAAGTATATTAAATATAACAATATATATTTATATATATATCAACAACTTGTTAAATATCCTAGTAGTAGACTCTTCCCTTCCCTTGGGAAGACTTTGGTTTGAATCCTTCTAGTGCAAAATATGCAACATTTCTTGAGTGCGTGACATGCAACGGATGGCGGCAGGTGGGGCCTTCGGCTGGCGACGGTCACGGGCCTTTCGGCTGCAATACGGTGGAACTCCGGTAGAAGTGGAAAACCAACGAGGGATTTTATGTGTTTTTCTTATCGTATGCGTGGATAGATCCAAAATAAATTCATCATTAATGAATGTCACATCCATGTCTACTAATTGTCTGTTCATAGCGTGCAAAAAGCATCAACCGTTGTATTAATAATTGGTAAAGAGAATAACTCTTGCTTTATATAACTCAAACATGTAATGCAATATAACTAAGGGCATAAGATAAGTCAAATTGGCTCATAAACTTAATGAGCCAACTTGACTTGAGCTCAATTCGAGCTCAAGCGCTTTGATGGGTCAAACTTGTGCTTATATGTGCTTGTTTGACAGCTCATGAGCCTCGTGTGCCATTTATTTATATATATATATATAATATTTTTATATTTTTTAAAATATATAAATAATAAAACATCAATATAATATTAATAATAGATTTGTATAAAAAAAAATTTAATGTCTTTGATGATTTAAATATATAAGTAATATGTTAGAAAAATAAAAATATTATATTATTATGGGTTTTATTAGAAAAAAATGAGAACAAGAACAATACTTTAAACTAAATGAGCTCAAGCTCGAGTCCTACTTTTTAATGAGGCACTAAGTAGAACTCAAGCTTCATCATTCTTATGCAAGCTCTAAAAATATGTCCATCGGGTTCAAGTTTTATCATTTTTATTTGAGCTTGACCTGTGAAAAATTGGCTCAACAAGCTCGTCACATTCACTTCCCTAACAATATTCCATCTCATTAATACGAAACATGTATCCTAACACCGCCAACAAATCTCAATATTTTATCCCTCAGGATACTACTTGACCCGCATGGGTCTTACCAATCAGATCTCGCCCCATCAACAAGGTTCTCCCCTATAATTTAAAATATATATTAATGGATTCAATTTAATGGATATGTTATAACTCTATGTCCAAAATTAAAAAATATATATATCAACAACTTGTTAAATATCCTAGTAGTAGACTCTTGCCTTCCCTTGGGAAGACTTTGGTTTGAATCCTTCTAGTGCAAAATATGCAACATTTCTTAAGTGCGTGGCATGCAACGGATGACGGCAGGTGGGGCCTTCGGCTGGCGGCGGTTACTTGCCTTTTCGGCTGCAATACGGTGGAACTCCGACGGAAGTGGAAAACCGACAAAGGATTTTATGTGTTTTTTTTGTAGTATACGTGGATAGATCCAAAGTAAATTCAGAATTAATGAAGGCCACATCAATGTCTACTGGTTGTTTGGTCATAGCGTGCAAAAAACATCGACCGTAGTTGTATTAATAATTGGTAAGGAGAATAACTATTGCATTACATGCACTCAAGCATTTAATGCAATATGACTCGGGCCGTAAGATAAGTCGAGTTGACTCATAAACTTAATGAGCCAACTTGACTTGAGTCAATTCGAGCTCGAGCGCTTTGATAGGTCAAACTTGAGCTTATATGTAACTGTATGACAACTCATGAGCTTCGTGGGGCATTTATATATATATATATATATATATATATATATATATATTAATATTTTTATATTTTTTAAAATATATAAATAATAAAACAACAATATAATATTAATAATAGATTTGTATAAAAAAATTTAATGTCTTTGATGATTTAAATATATAAATAATATATTAGAAAAATAAAAATATTATATTATTATGGGTTTTATTAGAAAAAAAAAACTAAGAACAAAAACAACATATTAAACTAAATGAGCCCTACATTTTTTTTTATTTTAACCACTCGGTTCCAACATATTGGTCGATTAATTCGGATCGAGTACTGCAGAGGCCCATTATTGGGCCGATCCTCCCAACCCAATTGTTCAATTTACAACACCATAATTCGAACTTTGGACGTTGTTTAAACCTTACTTTTTAATGAGGCAATAAGTTGAACTCAAGATTCATCATTCTTATGCAAGCTCCAAAAATAGGTTCATTGGGCGCGAGTTTTATCATTTTTATTTGAGCTCGACCCCTGAAAAATTGACTCGACGAGCTCATCTTATTCACTTTCCTAACGATATTCCATCTCATTAATATGAAACATGGTATCTTAGCACAACCAATAGATCTCAATTTTTTGTTCCTCAGGACACCGCTTGACTCACTTGGGTCTTACCAATCAGATATCGTCTCATCAGCAAGTTTTCTCTTATAATTAAAAATATATATATATTCATGGATTCAATTTAATAGATATTTTATAACTCTATATCTGTTTGCATAAATTTCTTCCGGCCGCGCCGAAGTGGCCGCTCAGGGTTCGAACCGGCCGAGTTCGATGGGAAAACAGCCGATTCGAAGTGAGCTTCTTCGTGTTCGGGTGCGGGCGTGCCAGTGTGCAGTAGCACACAAGTGGAAGTCTTATGGTTCAGAGTGAATGTGAGGTGGTTCGAAATGGAATTAATGTGAATCAAAATGAAACAGTGATGCGCCTAAAACTTCTATCTGAAAAGCGATTGAATTGGAGTAGGCAAACACTACCCATGAGGTTCTACTTGCCTACAACTGAATGTAGGACTTAATAATTTCGCACTCTCAAGAATCGAAAAGGGTCAGAAAGCTTAAATCGAAAAGAAAATACATTAGAAGACTATAGCTACTCGCCATGTGGACCTTACAGGACTCGACTACATACACACGCATTGATGACTCGGGCCATATCTATGACAGAGATGCATTGAGCAGTCCCTAAGAACTCTAGCTACAAATCGGACACATTGATGACTCCGGCCATATCTACCTGTGGTTGTTTTCAGAGGCTGTTCACTCCGACGAGCATTGATTGACTTCGTCTGCACTCCCCTTCATGCATGCGCTCGATATGAATGCTGGGTACCACTCCGCCGCATTGATATCTCACCTCAAACCGGGCCCAATCCGAGTGAGTGATGACTACGACTTCGTGACGTTACGGAATGAGTGCATTGATATCCCTACTTCGAGCCGAATGAGGTATGGCTACAAACACCCCGTAGCGGTTTTCTACCTACTTGAACTAAAGCTATTCTTTGTTTATTTAAGCTAAGGAATCAGAGAAGTGTGGACTTCTTGATTGAGAGAATTGTGTTGTGTTGATTGATCGATTGATGATGTCTGTCCATGAAGACTCCAGCTCTCCTTTTATAGGCTTCAAGCTGCAACTGTATCCCTTTATTCTTGGAGCCGAAAGACTTCAAAAGACTTGATTATTTGAAATGGATGGACCTCCTTATTTGTTGCTATGGCAGTTATGCCATCTCATAATAAATTTAAATTTTCAGCCAACACATGGCCTTTATTTTAGGCATGTACAGGTATAACAATGCCTATTTTTAGTCAATATGTTATCTAACAACCCCTAAAAGTGAGGGGTTTGAATTTAAATTTATTATCTATTTATTCTATTTTCTATTTTATATTTTTGGCCGACTGGGCCATGGGCCGTTATTTCATGTCGGCCTGGGCTTTGAATACGGGCTCGTGGATGCGCCTAAGCGGCTTGGGCCTTATTAGTTTATTTCGACGTGACGAAAAAGATCAAAATCAGCCCACTCCGAATCTAATTTCAAAAAATTAATTTTGGGCTCAAACAATATCCAAAATTAAAATATATAATTGAATTATGTTTCTTTTTCATTGACTCTCTCCCGGGAGCCGTATTTGGACTCAGTCTCCTCTCTCTCTCTCTCTCTCCCCATCTTTTTTTTCTGTTTCAGTCAAACCAAATAAACGCGTTCAAACTCGGCCCATATTCATACAATTAATTATGATCAAGAAAAAGAAATCTCTTGTCTGAATCCTCACTCCATTTAATCTAATCAATGTACTAATTACAATTATTTGTTCATCCCCTGTCTCACCTTTCTTGGCTCCTTCGTCTTCCTTTTCCTATAAAGATGTCCCAATCTTCCTCCCTCTTGTCTCACTCGAATTCAGTCAAAATATATCCAAAACATCCTCAAGATCACAATGGCTGGCAACAACGTTAAATCGGATAATAAACCTATAAAGATCCGAGAAGTGTGGTCCGACAACCTCGAATCCGAATTCGAGCTCATCTCGGATCTCGTCGACCGTTACCCGTTCGTCTCCATGGACACCGAGTTCCCCGGCGTCATCTTCAAGCCGGAGCCACCGGCCAGCGCCGCCCCCCACCGCCGCCGACGGCCCTCTCCCTCCGACCACTACAAGACGCTGAAGTCGAACGTCGACGCCCTGAAGCTCATCCAGCTCGGCCTCACCCTCTCCGACGCCGTTGGGAACCTCCCCGATCTGGGATCCGGCGAGCGCTTCATCTGGCAGTTCAACTTCTCCGACTTCGACGCGGCGCGTGACCAACACGCGCCCGACTCGATCGAGCTGCTCAGGGCCCAGGGCGTCGACTTCGAGCGGAACAGGTCCGACGGGATCGAGTCGGCCCGGTTCGCCGAGGCGATGATGGGGTCCGGTCTGCTGTGCAACGACGCCGTCAGCTGGGTCACGTTCCACAGCGCGTACGACTTCGGGTACCTCTTGAAGATCCTCACGCGCCGCCCCTTGCCCGGCGGCTTGGCCGAGTTCCTGGCGGTGCTCAGGGCGTTTTTTGGGGATAATGTCTACGATGTGAAGTATTTGATGCGGTTCTGTGAGAGCTTGTACGGCGGGTTGGACCGGGTGGCCCGGGCTCTGGATGTGGACCGCGCGGTCGGGAAGTGCCACCAGGCCGGGTCGGATAGCTTGCTGACGTGGCATGCGTTTCAAAAGATGAGGGATGTGTATTTTGTGGAGCATGAGCATGAGAGATATGCTGGGGTGTTGTATGGATTAGAAGTGTATTAGGAAGAAATTGAGGGACTTTAGGGTGATTATGAGAAATTGTTGATAATTAAGCATTAAATCAATGCAAATAATTTAATTTATTCTTTTGGGGAAAAATTTGTTGGGCTCTTTTTTCTTTCATTTTATTTTAGCTACATAAAATGTGTTAAAAGACTAATAAAGAGAAAATTATGGGGAAAAAAATAGTAACAAACAAGAATTATTAGGACAACTTTATTATATGCAACAATGATCACATGACTTTTTGAAAAGTTTGTATATTAATTTGTGAAAAATCTAATGATGGTGTTTTGAGTTCCACAGTTTATTAATCTTAATGAAAGGATTGATATTTCGTCATAAATTTAGGAATCATTTGGTCAGCGAGATTTTTTAATTGAAACTTGTGTATTAGCTTAAAATTAATTGAGTGAAAGGTATTTTAGATTGATTATTTAGCATCTTCGATTAACTGAATTAGATGACCGTACATATTGAGGATGTTGTAATTTGGTTTCCACGATTGGATGAGATTGAACGTAGAATTTGAAGACAATTACCTTTTAAACCTCGATTGTTAAAGTTATATAAAATGTGACAGTAAATAATTTTAGGAAGGCAAGACTCAATGGCACCTTTTTTCACGAGATTACAATCTCAAGATAAAGATCATCTCATGGCGGGTCATACAAGATTAAGTGCTGACCCGAGTTTGTAATATTGCAAACCAAATGACCAATTAGCCGATACATGAAGCATTTTTCTCGACTAATCTCGCAAACGAAATGATTCCTTAAGGCATTTTATAACAAATCAGTCATAGAATTTAATATAAATATAAATAAAAAAAATCAATGACAAAATAATTACTAACAAAATTATTATGGACAATACTTGTTAAAAAAAAACTAGAGTTATAATTAGGAGTAATAATTTTTGACCCAAAACGACAACCCAACATGAAAATAGCAGGTTAAGGTTGAGAGTTTATGGGTTTGGTTGAAAATGGGTCAAACCCAAAAGTGACTCGAAAAGGATGGGTTGGGTTGGGTTGACCCGTGGGTTACCCAGATAACCCGATTCTTTTTATGGGTTAACCGACAACCCAATCCAACTAGACCCAACCCAACGTAAATCATTTTTTTTTGTTTTTTTATCTTTTTTTCTCCTTTCCCTCTTGTTTATAGAAAAATATATTAAGTATAAATTATAAATCATAACATTTTCAAGGGTTACAACTAATCATTAATAATATAATATAGGAAAAAATTATGAAAAAGAGAATAGGGAATTTTTAAAATTTTTAAACATACAAAACATTTAGATACTTAAAGATTAAAGATAAGAGATTGTTAAATCTTTTAGATAAATTAAAAGTCAATTTGAATGAAAAAACTATATTTATGTTAGTTATCATCTTCTTCTTCTCTCCAAAAAAGTATATCTTGATTATCTTGTTTCTTTAATTGTTTGTTTGAATTCATTGAAGTTTTATATTGATTTATTTTAATATTGAATGAAATTTTTTTTATCAAATATTTTTATAGTATATTCTTATAAATAAAATTTAAATAAACTAGAGTGAGAAATGAATTCAATAATTTCTAATGTAAATTTCAAACGTGTATCTTGTATGCAGCTGACCATCACTGTAAGAATTAAGAATGCATACCTTTGAGTGATGAACCAATTACAAATTTAATTTTTTATGTTGGATTTCATCTATAACAAATTTTGAAATTTGTTAGTAAATGCCTTGTTACTAATTATTAATCATTACATGATGTGATCATACACTAAAATTGTGACAAAATGTCAAAATCTTTCTGTTACAAATTTAGCAATGCAATTTTATTTTCTATGTTCTATGATTACTACTACTATTAAAAATTCATTTTTTAAATTTGGAGATTAAATTTTTGTTGTTTTCTTTTAAGTACTCTAAATTTTTTATATAAGTTTTGGAGATTGGATTTTGATATGGATATTGGAGATTTTTTTTTCTTTTAAGGCATATCAAACAATTTTATTGAATTGTTTTTCTATGCAACATCTTGCTACTTTCTCCTCTTATTTATCAAGTGGAGATTGCAGTATTTCAATGTTAAATTCTTGTAAGAAAAGATTTTGCAAAATAAAGAATGAAAAACAATTTTAAGTAATCAAGATGGGTTGGGTCATGAGTAGTCAGGTTAATGGGTCGATCTAATTTAAAACAGATCAACCCGGATTGACACGAACCCAGCCAAATTGGATTAGGATTGAGGTCTCATGGGTTTGACAGGTAATGGGTTGGGTTAAAGTTGTAAGATTTTGTGTTATATTCCTACGTTAATCCAACACGAACCCACCCGATCCACCTAAATTACCACTTCTAGTTATAATATATATTTTGTTGTCATTAAATTATCACAAATACAAATGTGACTATTTATTAATAATCACAGCATAAAATACACTGCATGCCACATGTCACATATAATTTAATTGTTATTTGAGCTTTATCCGGTTTTGACTAAAATTTTTGCCGCGACCTGAGTGTTCAAATAAGTGGTCCATTATATAGACACCAACTTTGACAATGAATAATTGGATTGCTGTTATTTTAATAATCACCACCTTGTGAAGAAAGGCATGCTCATATTCTATATTTCTTTTTCCCTTTCCAAATATTCTTGATTTTATCTGATTATGGATGCATGCTTTCATCTCTAAAGAGATAAATATAAGATATGATTTTTGGTAAGTGAAATGTTATTTGATCTAATATTTTTCAGTAATTAAAATGATATGAGAGTAGTAAACGGAATCACATATAATTTAAAGGGATACACGTGTATTTGTTGATATTAAAATTATCCCATATACATGTAATTAAAATTGAATGATCATTCTAATTGTCTTTTAGAATACTCGGTGCATTCCTTGATTTCTTTAATTTAATCGGAGGGGATGATTGTTCAATATTCAACTTGAGTTACAATTCTTTCTCAAAAATATAGCAAGTTTATCATCTTTACTGTGCCAAAATACACACAATTACACTCCTCTATAATCTAGCATGGTAGTAATTTGTGATTTCTTATTTGAATCTTGATTGTTCACTCTGTTCATTGCATAGTATTAGTCGTTTGAGCATTAATTAAGGCTTTATTTCATAATATTTATCATTTTATGAAAATAAAATAGTATTTAATGTCTTATTTGCAAATATATACCCTCAATAAGTCATTAATTAATGTTTAAATTTGTCGTGGAGGAGTAATAATACTTAGGTAGCGTTTGGTAGCCTGATGGGATTGGACTTGATACTAATCCCATTGAATTATTTTGAAAAGATAGCGCATCAAATCAGCCTTTTTTGATTGTTTGGTAAATACTCATTTTTTGATTGATATCCACTGGAACTTGTTTGATAGTATGTTTATGACTATTTCGATAGGGTGTCAAAATGCCTCTAAATATTTTGATTAGTGACATGTTTGCGCTCCTTAAGTTCCCACGAGTTAAAAAAACTTATTTGGATTGTAATTTATGCTATCCTCCATACCAAACCATTGAGGGTTTTTCTCATCATCGCCAAAAGAAGAAGTTCAAACTTGGAGTTTTGACTAATTTTTCCTTGTAAGTTTTTATTTTTTTATATCGCATTTGTATTGTATTTTGGTTTTCATCGATTGAGTTTCAATTTCAGTTTCAGTCCTAACTCTAGAGGATATGATTAAATTTCGTATTTTATATTTCAATTTATTTTAAGAGGTGTTGCAATTAAATACAAGTTAGTTTCAATTTCAGTTTCAGTCCTAACTCTAGAGGATATGATTAAATTTCGTATTTTATATTTCAATTTATTTTAAGAGGTGTTGCAATTAAATACAAGTTAGTTTGTGCATCCTTTTATTGTTCCCTTTTTTGAAGGTTGAAATCTTTTGTTTTTTTATGAACTAAAATTGAGAATAGACGTGGCATAGCTGCTCATTATTATCTTCAAGGTTGAAATTTTTTATTGTTGTTGGTTAGTTGTTGTATTTTTTTTTTGTATGTTCTTTTTTAATTAAAATAACTCATTTTGTTTACAACACATGACATTGATATAAGTGTCATTCTTGTTTGAAGGAAAGTTTTGGTTTTTGGGCTCGCTGCATCAAAAAATGTACAGATTTGAAGATGAATAAGTAATTTCAAAAGTGTAATCCTGTTACCCGAAATCTATTGGATACTGCATCTCACTAACCTATGGGATATATCTATAATTATAAAAAATGCTTGATAATGTACTAGGATGGAGCCCAATGTTGGAGGATAGTTAGTGTATCAAATCCAATATCCCTTATCAAACGCTACCTTGATTAATATATAAGGACAAATTAGTCAAGTAGAATACAAATTACAAGTATCACATTCAACTCAGTGTGCATGTAATTAAAAATCTTAGATTAATGACGGACATGAACAATATTGAAGTTTCGTTTCGATTGATACCAATTTTAATCAAGGGTCACAAGTTGATTAATATGGATTTGGGTACTGCAAAGATCCAATATGGGAGTGACCCATTTCAACTCAATTACTCTATTCACAGTTTCAAAATTCGAACACCCAACATTGTTTAAGGGATTTAACACCTCATCCTGATGACTTACAAATTCATTTCATGAATCAATCACTTCTGGAGTGCAGTTTATTTTTACTAAAGTTTGGCGCAACCGTTATCTTTTGTTATTACATAATATGTCTCGACTCTCTTATATAAAAATATTTGGAAAAAAATACAATTTCCGTCCTATAAATACACTCGATATGAATTTTAATCATTTCGTCTGTTTGAATTGGAATTTCTACCCTTCAATTACGAAAATTTGGCTATAATGGTCTGATTTTTTGCTTAAAATTTTAATTTCATCAAAAAATACACGCATGGCAAAATTTCAAAATTTATGCCACATGGAACACCATATGTGCATTTTTCCGATCAAATTGTTCCCGGCGAAAATTAGACAAAATAGCCAATACATTTAAAATTCAAGTTGGATAAACATAAATACCCAAATACAAATTGGGTGAACTTAGGGGGCGAAAATGATTTTTTCCCAAAAGGACTTTTTAAGTATACTTAAAAATGGATAAAATAATAGATGAAGGCATGACGGAATATGAAATAGCAGATAGATTTGAAGTAGTAGGCACTAGTGATAGGCATGACTTCTTCGCCATATCTACATAGGAATAATTAACTAATTCATGAAATTTTTTAGCCGAATCAAGTTTGACCAAACTTAATAAATTGATCTAACAAGTATTACTTGTCTTTATTTTGTGATTGATCAGTACTTTTTTAATAATATACATCAATAATGTTATTTATCGTATGATATGTATTGATTTACTCATCTGTATTTAGATTAGAATTTTCCTTGTTTCTCGTGCCTAACAAAGCAATCCTAAACTCAATTAATGACAAGAAGAACAAACCAACCATTGCATAGCCGATGTACATATAGCAATTGACATGATCTCAAACAAAATAGTAAAAGTAGATGAACATCAAGAAACTTTTGCTACTAAGTTATTAAGTTCCATCTACAAGAGCGCCAAGCTTGGCTACTTACAACAAACCTCTCAATAGTTTCCTCAGCGCAATTAAGTTACCCGAAAACAAACTCAAGGACGAAACACAATTTTTACTTGACAGACAAGTTTGAATTTTTAAATATAAAAGATAATCAGGTGTGGGGGACGAAGTTTCAAATCTAAGTAAATATACACAAAATATAACTTTATATAAATTCGAGAGAGGTTGTACCTCCCAGCACCCTCTTGATTCCGTTTGTCGTTGAACAAATTAGTCTATCTACTATTACTGTCAGATAAACAAATTAATTAGTCTACCTAACAATGATCAGAGTCCATCTGCCAACAAATAGAAACACCAAACCTCTGAGGTACTGTTCCACGAGCACTATGGATAGTCGCCCAATGTTCCTATCTCAATGTGGAACAGAGCAGAGGTATCATTAGTACTATCCGAAAACTTACCCGTTAGCCTTCGCTATACCTCAATGCGATCATCGTACCCGAAACAAAGCCCGGCGAATTGCTTCAAATCCTTCAACACACATCTCCAAACTCTACACACAAAGCACCTGGACTTCTTCTTGATGGGCTGAGGCTGCATGATGTAGCACCGGGCCGCCCGCCTAACGATGGGGTTCTTGATCCGAACATTGGCACCAGCATTATACATATCATTCGGCGATTGCATGATGTCTTTTAACGACGTATATTTCGTCGGAAAATTTTGATTATGATCTGGTTGTTGAAGCTCTACTAGGTTTGTATCCATGGAGTCTATTTTTGTAGATATATATTTATTTTTTTGGTGAAAGATGTATGATCAAGAATTAATGTTGATGAATCTTGGAGTTAGGTTAGATATGTAGCCTTTTTTGGCGGGGTTATGATATATAATTGTTATCTTTTGATATAGTACGGATGAATCTGTTTCAAGTACAAAACTGAAATCTCTAATAGAAAATCCTTTTTAGATTCGTTTGATTGAAGTGATAAAGTATAACTGAAATACAATTTGATATATATATGTTCCCTCGATTCTCCAGGAGACTTGTTTTTTAAAGACGCATGGAACACATTATATATATTCTTGGCCAAATTCGTTCTGGATATGTACAATTTTATAAATAAACTTTTTTATTAATAATATTATTTTTTTCATATTAAAAAAATAAAGATGCTAGTTATTTTTTTTACGAAAATATTTTAGAAGTATTTTGAAAATTATAAGATAAGTTTAAAGGATCTATTTGACCAATTTCGAGTTTGGGCTAGCAGATATGTTTAAACTAATAGAGGAGAAAATCATCAAATATTTATTATTTTCAAATTTAAAAACTTAACTATTAGAGAGGAGAACTATTAAATATTTATTATCTCCAATACTATCAGTGAGATTCAAGATAACTTGTTTAGTCTGGCTCTAGTACCATGCAAAGGATTCCAAAGGGATATGGTTATTAAAGTGAGCAATCAACTATTTATATAGAGTCCAAAACGTAGGAAACTGAAAATATATACACAACAAAAAAGATATGTACAAGATAAGATATCTAAATGGTAACAATAGATATACGTTAATAACAATATAATAACTAAGAATGAAGGAAATTATCTAATTTAGAAGATAATCTCAATAATTACTA
Source organism: Petrea volubilis (assembly GCA_026212405.1). NCBI lineage: Eukaryota > Viridiplantae > Streptophyta > Magnoliopsida > Lamiales > Verbenaceae > Petrea > Petrea volubilis. The sequence goes on along the minus strand of CM047886.1, from coordinate 1,718,922 downwards.
TTTACTTTTTGAAAATTTGAGGCATTTTATTTCATAAAATAATTTATGCATAGTTTTTCAAATACACACACACAATTCAGAAAACTTTGATGTTATCTAAGTAAGAACATATGCAAATAGTCTCATATTTAAACTAAGATGGATTAAATTTAAAGATAAAAAAAAATTAATATTTTATTTACAATAATTTTCATTTGCTTTAATAATATTTAAAATTTTGATTCTACATGGCTTTTAAAAAACCCCGTTGTCTTAATCATTCAAAAAGTAATATTGAAATCATACATATTTTATTATTATATACCTTTTTAATATATTTATTTATCGATTTATATAATAAAAAAAATGAATTTATTGTTGTCAAATTATATTTTATAATAGATATTTATGAAAATATATACTTTTTTTTGAAATAAAAAGCTACGCACTTCATTAATAACTGGTATATATATATATATACATAAAACTCTATTTTCTGTGCATTGGAATAATTAAGTTTTTCAAATTACAAAATATTCTTCTATCTAATTTGAATTTTTCAATAACAAATTAAATTTATGATTTATTATTTGATTTTTAAATTTTTAATTATTGTTTTTTCAAAAAATTTTATCATGTTTCAAATTTTTATCGAATTCGAATTTGGTACTAAGCAATACAAACCAATCCTACAATGTTTCAAGTTGAATTCGAATCGAAATAGGCTCCCGACACATGTTCGAATTATTTTAATATAATCTAGGTCCAACTCATCAACAGCTATATGAAACTACATAAAAAGTTGCCACTAGACCTATAGTATAGCCGAAAGCCTGAATTTGATATTATTGAAGTTGTGTCAAAGTGCTCTTATCCTCCCTCTTTCCCTTGGATAAGTGCATTGGTGTGTATCTCTCTTTCTGGCCGAACATGTTTAGGGATGGCAACGGGTTGGGTCTGGTACGGGTTTGGCTAGACCTGAGACTCGACCCGTCAGAAATTTCTAGACCCGGGACCCATCCCAAACCCGGCGAGTCCCAGACCCAACCCGACTTGCGCGAGACCCGAACCCGACGGGTTCAACCCGTTGATAAGTGCATCCCAACCCGATCCACATACCCCCCAAACCCGACCCACAAACCTGCCCCAATAATTAAAATTTTTATTTTTTGATAACTTTTTTTGAGACAATAGTTTTTAAATTGTACAAGAAACTTAATAAAAAAAAAAATTCAAATTGTACATAAAATCTAATAAAATACATTCAAATGAAATAATAATCAACTTCAAATTTAATTTTTAAGATTTTTTTAATTATATTTATTTATATATTTTATATTATACATATTAAATATATATATACGGATCGGGTTCAAGTGAACCTGAGATCCGACCCGAACCCATGTAGATTTAGAATTCTAGACCCGCAACCCGTCCCAAACCCAATTTTCTGGGTCCAAACCCACCCCTAACGGATCGAAAACCTGTAAAACCCGATCCATTGCATTCTCTAAACATGTTGGTGTGTGTCTCTCTTTTGGTATGGATGGTGTTTAAAAAAAAAAACAAACAGACGCACACATATAAAAAGTTAAATTTCAAAAAATGAGCAAAAATCAAAATTCCGAGGGCAAAAACGTAAATCAACCAACCCCATAAAAAGGGGTCGAAAATTGAGTTACTTGTCACACTATGGATCTTGATTTTTTTTTTTTAACATTTTTGCCCATCTTCTCCTCCACCACTAGAAAACGTACAAAAAGCCCAGAAAAATGTCGGGATAAAGCAGCTGCTTAACAAAAGCAATGGCAGCCACGCTTCTACAACTCCATGCTCAGAGATTCAGCAACAAAGCTATCCCATCTCCTTCAACTCCTCTTCAAAATGGTAAAATCAGCAGATTTTGCGGCTCAATTTCTTGCAAAAGCAGGCTGAGGGTTAGAGCTGTGAAGGAGAAAACAGAGGAAATCAAGACTCCATCTTCACCAGAAGAAATCACCAAGAAATATGGCCTTGAAGCTGGGATTTGGAAGGTGATATCATTGTCTTTTGTGTGTGTGTGAGTTCATTTGTTTGGATTTTTTTTTTCTGTAAGGGAAACAAGAATTTAGTCTGTTTTGAGTTTTAAAATTGCTTACTCTTTTTATCAGTCTGTGAACCCGTTTGGTTTCTTGAAATTAACTGTTAAAGAAGTCAGAATGTAAAGCTGAAGGGTACTATTTATTGATTTTGTCTGAATCTTTTTTGTTTTTTTCCTCTCTGAGGATTACTTGGTCGATGAGTTTGGGAGTTTGAATTTTTCTAATGCTCTCGTCTAGCGGCGGAGCTACATATAATTCAAAGGGTGTATGTGCATACTAATTTTAAAGTTACTCTATATATATATATGTGTGTGTGTGTGTGTGTGTACATGCTTGAGCAACTATCCTAATTGTCCTCCTGCGCACAACTAATTTTTTTCTATTAAATTATTTGTATTATCTGTAACCTTTAGTTCGTAGGTGCATCCCATGACCTCAGGTCCTGGCTCCGCCACTGCGCTTATCCACATTCCATATAGCAAGATTCTTGATTTCCCATGTTATAGTTTTGTTTCCAGCTGATGTTGTTATTAAGACAATTCGTTTGTATTTGTTGTCGATGGCTTGGTATCCTGTGTGTCTTTGGCCAAACAACGTGGACAGAGTCAAAAAAATTTAATTTGTAAAGAGATGAGTGAGATTAATATAAAATGAACTTTTACCACTTTAAAGCCAGAACTACAATAAGCATATATATGAAATATTTCTTGGTATAAACTTGAGGGGATCGACTGTCCCTGCCGGATTGTCCCAATGGCGAATCCACATACTATGCATAACCTTGTCATCACCAATTGCATATTGAAAGTGCTATCGAAAATTGCAGATATTTTCCTCAAAAGAAGAAGGGAACAAAGAAACGGAGGAGAGCAAGTCGAAGGGAGATCAAGCAAAAGAACTCCTGGCAAAATATGGAGGAGCTTATTTAGCCACTTCCATTACCCTCTCCTTGATATCCTTTGGGCTCTGTTATGCTCTAATCAGCGCCGGCATAGATGTACCAGCATTGCTGCAAAAGGTACAATCTTCCCTCAAGCAATCTCACTATCGCTACACGTATAGGTAAATGCAAGAACATTATACACACACACAAACATATAGGGTTAACTACACTGACACCCCCCTCCCCCGCCAAAATATCTAGATTACTACTCTCGAACAATCTTTAACAATAACCTTCGCTCTAAGTTTGCGTAATTACAAAACCCAATCCAAAGGTGTAAAATGACCTAATTAGGCTCAACTAAAAATAATTTTAAAAAAATAATGAAAATTCCAAATTTTTGAGAGATGATTTTGCCCTTGCATGTTAGGAATGATCAAATTATATTTTCCATTAAAAATTCTAACGGAATGGAAAGTTTGTTAAACAGTGAAACTTGGAAGGAGGTCATTGTTATTATAGAAGATATAGGGGGAAGTTGATAATTTAAGTGGGGGGTACCACATGTAATTAACCTTATGTATGTGTGTGTGTAGCTAAAGGCAAGAACATATGTGTGTGTGTGTGTGTGTGTGTGTGTAGGTGTGTGCGTGTGTGTAAATGCAAGACATTCATGGTTTTGTTGTTGCCGTAGGTCGGAATTTCTACCAACGAAACAGGGGAAAAGGTGGGGACTTTCGCATTGGCCTATGCCGCCCATAAAGCTGCTTCACCGATTAGGTTTCCGCCCACTGTAGCTCTCACTCCCATTGTTGCTGGTTGGATTGGAAAGAGAGTTGATCAAGAGAAATGATCTGCGCTATGTGGAAACTGATTTTTTCACCGTGTAATGTCACATTTGTGTGTTTATGTGTGTAGGAGCAGCCTGTAATGATACAGTATGTATTCATAACTTCAATAGAGATTTCTGAATAGTAACGTTTTGGTTAAACTCAAGTGCTATGGTACAGAGTGTCCCTACTTAATCATAAAGTAAAGAAATACCATAGAAGCTATCATGAACTGTCAAGAACATGGTACGGTGTCAGGACACTAACGTGCACGTTTTTTAAAATTTTTAGGGCATGACATGCCTCCGATGGAAGCTTAACTATATTAATATTTGAGTTAATTACAATATGCGCCCCTAGACTTTGATCGATGTATCGTTTGCCCTCTTCATTTTTAAAATGTAGCATTTGCACCCCTCAATTTAAGTGCGGTTAGGATTCTTCCTTAAGTATGATACATCAGCCTTACACATCAGATTAATTGTTAAATACCCAATTTACCCTTTGGATGAGAGGAAAAATTGACGCCATTGAAGTCTTATTAAAGCAAACAGCAGGGAAACAAAATAGAAGTGAAAAAAACCCCAGCTCAATCGGTTCTTGCAAGCTGCATTGGCTCTTGGTTCCATGGATCTCCATAGTAAAATCTAAATGTTGTATTCTCGTTTCCCTCTTCTTCTTCACATTCATAGAAGAATTTCATGGGCAGGAGTGGACATGGGTTTCTAGTTTATGCAACTAAAAGCACGAATAGCAAGTCCTTGGCCCACGTCGTTTTCGAGCTGTTTGAAGATGCGAGGAAGGAGCTCATGCTCGCACCCCCTTGCCGCAAGTCACTCATTCGCTAGAAGTACGCTGACGATTCTGAAGCGACTATCAAATATCAATGAACAACTCAACTAGGTTTTCTATATACTTTCTTGATTTTCTTTTTTCTTTAAATTCATTTTTTTACATTTATATTGTCGAGTTTTTTGTTTTTTTTTTTCTATCTTTTAAGTTTTTCAGATTTCATCCTCTTCTCCTTTGAATTTTAATTATGATATTAGTTTAAGTTTTCTACCAAATTTCCTTGTGTAATGGTTATTAATGTTTGGAATCAAGCTTTTTTTTTTTTTTTTTGTTTCTTTTTTTCTATTTGTATTTTGGAAATTTTTTATTTCTAATTGAATTTTGGAGGGTTTTTTTTTCTTTTTTTTTTTTTTCCTCTTAAGTTTTTTCTGACTTACTCCTCTGCTCCGTCGAATTTCATTTTTGATATTAGTTTAAATTTTCTATCAAATTTCTTTATGTAATGGTTATTAATGTCTGGAATTATGTGGCGTGATTACAACGTTTGAAATAACGTGTTTTTTTTTTATTTGTATTTTGCAGTTTTTTTTTCTTTTCTTTCTTTTATGTTTTTCCGATTTCTTCCTCTTCTCTAACTTCAATTATGATATTAGCTTAAATTTTCTACTAAATTTTCTTGTGTAATGGTTATTAATGGCACACCCTAAATCATTTATATTTTATATAAACCAAGACAAAGGGTAAAATCATCAACGCAATTCCAAGGACCATCCCTAACAGTAACCTACACATTGGTCAACATCCACATCAATAATTGCAAACGATTTGAGTAATGGAGGGGTACAAACGCTACATTTTGAAGATGAGGGAATAAACGGTATATTGACCAAAGTACAGCAGTGCAAATTATACTTAGCCCTCAATATATTTATATACATATACAAAACACACACAAACATGTGTGTGAGTAAAAACCTTGCCTCAATCACTCAACGAACGAGTTAATGAATGAACTTGAGTTCTCAAGATAATCAGAACCAGCAAGAAATGAGTTCATTTTTGTGCAATGGGATCAACTAAAAATGTTTCTGACATTATACATGAGATGCCCCAAACTGAATGCTACAAGTGAAAGCTAAACCTCATACATCTCCACAAAACCAAGATTTATACTACAAAAGAGCCTGCTGAATAGAATCATCAACCGATTTTTCTAACGAATAGCGCACATAATTCTCACATCAACTGCACATTATTTTTCTGCATCAATGTGATGTTTCAAATATGCAGAGTAATTTCTACAACAAACATCTCTTCATTCAAAAACATTACCCGGTCCGGTTGAAGTCCCGGTAGTGCTGCCTACAGAAGGCATTGCAGCCGTACTTTCAGGCGAAATTTGGGTTTCTGGTGTACCAATACTAGGCATTGCATAGTCTTCGAGCCGTGTGCCCAAGCTATTCCAGTCGACCCCAGCTATAATATTTAGTCATGGAATGTTGTTACAAATTATCCCTTATAAATTCATACATGATGATATTAGCATTTCACTTTACTATATCATCATTTTCTTGTCTAATGATTTATAATGCAGTTGAGTATATATCCGTTCAAGTGGCATGAAATAAACTGAGAAAGATTATGTATGAAGGAAAACTAAGTTCAGGATACATTCTGGCCACATATTGGTGGTGCTTACATCCGCATCCGACAATAACCAGTAATCAGCGTCTCCCTGCAGATGTCAAACAGGAAGATACATTTAGTAATCAAAGAAACATTGTGCATAAAAAACGCGGACATGTATAAATATATATATATATACATATATATATATATATATATATATATATATATAGAGAGAGAGAGAGAGAGAGAACAGGCCGAGTAAAGATTTCATGCTTTCAAACATGGTAACAATAAACAATAATAACAGCAATTTACCCTCTTAGTTTCAAAATTACACATACCTCCCCTATGGCTTATTTTCAATGTGCAGTTACACCTTCTGTTCATTATTACACTTAGCTAAATAATGCTACAATTCAAATTTTAGTAAACTTCTCATGTTTTTCTCGCATGTATGGACAGTATTATCCAAGTTTCTTAGTTCTCCACTTCTGATTTAATTCAGATAATGAAAAAGGAGTAAGGGGAAGTTTGTATGATTATACACAGTTTACAAACAGATATTAGTTACACTGACCCATTGGATAATCTACAGCCTGCAGCAAGGAAATTGATAGAGATCTTAAGAAGAACATTAAATATTAAATCGTTAGAGATATTGAGTGTTTAATGTCTTTCCAATAGCTCAAGCTTTCACATAAGGCGGTCATTTGATAGAAATTAACTGGAATTAAATGCACAACTATGGCGAGCTACTATATGTTCAAATTATAGTAGGAGAAAGAAGGAATATCACCTCATCCGGGTTGGGAACTTCTAAAGTAGTGCCGTGTGGAGCTTTTATTGCTACCACCATTTCGTTCTGTCAGAAGAAGCATAAAATCGTGTTTTTCGGTATTAGTCTACCGTACAGTGGATTTACGTTGATACCATTTTTATACCTGGAAGCAAGGGAAGGTTTTGATGTCTTCTTCAGTAATAAAAAGCCACCTAACAACGAGATTTATTAATACTATATTAGCATAAACGAAGCTTCAAATGATCTAGTTTCATTTAAAAGGTGGAATCGTGTGTTATGTATTAGTTATTACCCTTGAGTGTCTTCACCTTCGCCTAGGCTTCTCAACTTCTCCTGCATTTCTCTGGAACAAGAAAAAGCCCATATCAGAAGACAGACGTAACGATCGAAGAGAGAACTGGGAAAAAAGCGTCACTGTCATAGGAATAGTCGAAGCATCAGGCCATGACCTTATGCGTACGTCTAATCTGCGTTCCTCCATTTTCAACTTTTCCATTTCCTCCCGAATGGGAACGGCGAATCAATGAATATAAATTTTGAAACATTTCAAATATTGAGAGGAAATCTTTAGGTTCTTTTGGAGGGTTTGCAGAGAGGAAATATTGAGTGAGAGTAAAGGTAAGAATGGAAATTGGCGGAGGAAATTGAAGTGGGAGTCGGAAAAAATCGGATTTGGGTGAGAGAGAGAGAGAGAGAGAGAACGACAGAAAAAGTAAAGAACGAACAATGTTCGTGTCTTGGTGGGCACTGGGCAGTTAAGCGATGGTCTATCGACTAACAATGCGCATTTTATAAAATGCAACAATATTGCACAAACTTTGTTATGACAAAAGATAATAAATATAGTTTATAAATCTAAAACTTAGATTGACAATTTTATTTTATTACATAATAGAAAGAATGAACAACTTATTTCTTGGAAACTAAGGACAAATAAATTAAAATCAAAAAGGCCGAAAAGAGATAGAAAGAAATAGACGAGGCCAAAACATTCGAAGTAAAAACAATTCTACGTGAAACCCTGCTCCTTTTCTGTCCGCCTTGCTCGGTCGCCTTCCGTCCTTTACCTCTTCTCTGGCGGCCCGTCACCAGGCCCATCCCCTTCAACCTATCGCGCCTTGTGGATAGCACCCGTGTCCCGCCACTTTGCCGCCCTTGGCTCTCCACCATTCCGACAGCCGCTCGCGTCGAAACATCACCCGTTGTTTCGATTATGGGATGGTTGTGGTGCTCGTGTTCCGAAAGGCCAGGTTCGGGCCTATACAACTCAAACATACAAAGAGGACAAGTGGGCTTCACGCCGAGCCAGCGAAATATACAGAATCCATGGAAAACATGCGAGCACGGCATTCGTATAGCATGTTTGCCTCTTTTGATCAACTCCTTCATACAAATCGAACAGCTATCTGATTCCTCCCTCACTTTCACCGACCTCAAGCCGAAAAACTTGTTATCCGGCGGAGCTTTTCGACCCAGCTCGATTATAACTCCAAAGCACTGAGGGGTATGCAAGTCACAATCTTTCTCATTCTCCAGAATCCAATCGTCCAGGGGCCCTTTCGGCTTCTCATCAATATTCTCAAAGCACTTTTCTAGGGACTCCACTTTCCCAAATTCAGTCACTTGTATTAGCATAAAGCTACCATTCTGTTCATCACCCTTTTCACAGCTGAGTCGGGCTATTTCCAAGAACCGGGCATCGACGATTTCGTCTAGGTTTTCAGGCCTGGATTTATGAAACTCAAGACCCCAGTGGGTGTTTTCCAATGGAAACGGGATTTGCAGGTCCCGAATCATCGTCGACATGATTGCGTGTTGTTCGGGCCTAAAGGCCGAGAGAAAGGCCCGACGGGAGTAGTGCCAGGTTTTCGTGATCGATCAATGGATCTTCTTGAAGACTTGGAATTGGCTATAGATATACGGGGTATCGGAAACGCCCCCGACAGAAATAAAAACGTCGGCGGTAAATTGATCCGGGTTTTGCTGTGTTCTCTTCGGGAATGGAGGTGCAAACATGCACACACAGGTATCTTGAGTTGAGTTCGCCATTGTTGTTAGGAAATTTAGTGTGTGATTTGGCGTTGGGGAAAACTGTGGTGTGTGTATATATATATATAGAGTCCGTAATTAAGAGTTGTCCGAGATAGAGTAGGAGATGGATTAAGTAATTAGAAGGACATACCTAATTAAATTTGGAAATTCTTGTTTGATCTTTTAATTGACTTGCTTTGATAACAGGAAACTATAATCCGATTCGGGCTAGGCAATGAATACGTTAATTACTAATTTATGTTTTTTTTTTGAAAATAAATCAATAATTAATTATTTAAATGTAAATATTGACTATGATTCGGGTATCAATTTCCTTATTTATTGCCAATGTTTCCTTTTCATAACAATTATTTTTCTGAACACTGGAAATTTGCTTCTAGTTCTAGAAGTACTCCTATTCTAGAGTATTTGATGATATTAATAATTCGAAAGTCTCTTAGCTTTAAGAACTATAGCGTGAAGACATACAATTTTTTTCCTTCGGTCACTCTTATACAAAACTCTGGCGTGCAGATTCAAATGACAGCTCTATTTCTCTTATGGATTAAATATAATACATGTGAAGAAAAACACAGTAGAACTATAGATCCGTAAAAGAAATGCATCGATATTATTACTCTTGAAATGCCTAGACCAAGTTTCAAGTGCAGATCACCAAATAACCAAATACAACACTAAATTCTTCCAACCTTGCTCTAATCAAGACTTATAGAAAACTGACTTGTGTATACAAGGATAGTTTTACTTGAACAAATGCGCCAAGTCGGGGTCGTCCAGGTCGAGCTCCAACCAGCCGTTAATATGCATGTACTCAATGTAGTGATCCGTGGGGTTCACAGCACGTGGATATCGTGGGGTGAAGCCATAAATCCTCTCGAGATCCCTAGCAAGCCAACGAGTATACGCCCGGTCTAGAGGAGGCACAATCTTCAACATAAACTCTTCCTTCTCTTGCTTTGCAGGTTTGTTTCCCATTTGATAAATGACAAATCTAAACAATTTCAGATGAAAAGAACGATAATTTACAAGATATCGGCATAGTTAGTGAACTTTTTCGTTTACATGATCAACAACATTAGCGCAATTCCATTTTCTTCCAAGAAACTGGATAACTTTGAAACTCATGTCTTTCTTTTCTTGGTTCTCTATGCCTAGAAACCATGAGCCTGGCTTACAAGGTTGAACTTAGATGGTAGGCATTTGCTTTGAGCGTTTTTCCAGAACATAAAAATATAGGCCAAGATCCTTGTAACTGCATTAGTCTACTCAATGAAATTCTTTCTTCATCAAAATCCTCGAGCCAAACCTAGTTCTAGTACCATGCTGATCAAGGCAAACATAAGTATAGACAAAACAGCAAAATGGGATCCAAAATCGAAATGTGACTGATCTAGTGTTGAGTAACATTCATGGTAGATCGATGAGCAAAAGTGACCACTACTTGATTGTGTTCTAACCATTTGAAGTTGATTATGAGCCACTTGTATTCTTGTAAATGCATTAGCGAAAAGTTGAAAACAGGGGAAACCCCATAAATCCTCTAACAAAGAAGAAGCCCTTTCAAAATTCGATCAAATCAGACACATGAAAGTTGAAACTCTGGACAATCTTTTTTCAATCCCTTAATTAAGAGTTGTGCACCTTGTGTTCGACAAAAGTTCTAGCCACAAATTAAAGCATTCGATACACAAACCCAATTCATTCAAACCCAGAATCGCACTTGAAAGACAACAATTTTTTTTCATGTAAGCTGAAACAGGACAACAGGGCGAACATCATAAACAAATTGTAATATCAATTCGACACCCCAACAAGAAAACCACAGCCTGAGCATAACAACAAGTGTTAAAGAGCAGGAATTTAACAGCAACCCGAGAGATTCACAACGAAAAATGGCTCAAGAACTCACCTATATATCTCCGGTTCCTTGAATTACAGTGCCTTGGGATGATGACGAGAAGATTGAAACGAACTGAGTTGGAGTTGAGTCGATGAATTATCGAATTTTATTTAACTTCTTAGTCTTGAGGAAAAAAAAAAAAAAGGGCCATACGTTGGTTGACTCTCTATCTCTCTCTCTCTCCCTCTCCCTCTCCCACATTTAAAAAGCCCGATTATTTTCTCATACATTTTAATCATTCTATAAAAATATTGAAACATGAATACTATATAATTTCATGAATTGTTTATAAAATAAAAATATAAAGAGTGAAGAAATAAGGACATGCATCTAAAAAATTTATTAAAAAAAAAAAACAAAATCTACACCTTTTTAAGTTAATTTTTTTGAAGAGCAAGGGCGGGACTATTACCACCCTACTAATAAAATATTGAATATCATGGTTATATCATATTTTATCATTTTTATTTTTATATTATTGAGAAAACTCAATAGATTGAAAAGTTGTCATAATGGACATATCAATTCGAAACTATTTTTCGATTTTGTGTATATAATTTTATTTATTTATTTCGGTGTTTATTTATTTATTTCGGGACATGATTGAAAAGTCATTCTATTCCATTTTTTAAGTGTGTTTATTTATTTATTTCGGTGCAAAAAATCAAATATATTTTTACGTATATTTCCACTTTCATCATTTATTGAGTTATAACTAAAAATAAATTGAGTTGTAAGGAAATTAGATAAAATTTGCCAATCCCCAACTTTATTACTAAATAGATTGTATTCATCCAATAAAAATCACCTAGTTTTGAAAGATAAATGTATACAATAAAGTATACAATTGTATCCCAAAAAAAAAATAACTATACAATAAGATAACTGTAATCTTGAATTCGTTATTTTTATTAGTGATGTATGTGCATAGTATTAAATTCATTTTGTGATTGTATTTTTTAATTATTTATTTTACATTTTAATGTTGTTTTCTTCTACCTCCTTTTATTTTCCTTTCTTTTTTTTAGAATTTATTTATTTTTTTCGTTTTATGAGTCATGACCCTATTAATAATAACGAGAATAAAATATATAGATTTAAATAATAGTAAGATGCATAACAAGTACATAAAAAATATTAACGTTTTTCTTTATTATTTTGAATGATGTCATATTAAGAGATATTAGAAGTTTTGTATTTAAGATAAGACTTTACTAAGTTGAAATATATAGTGTACACTCAAGTGTTGACATGAAATTTGAGACTAAATATATTTGAAATATTAATAGGTTTTCATGATAACTTTATTATATAATAATTTTTCATAGAATATAATTTTTTTTATATTTGTGATTTATTTACTTCTTTATCTTATATTTTATAAATTTATAATAATCAAATTTAATATATATTTATAAGTTATCAACAATCTTATACTTTTAAAATAATACTATGCATAGCACGAATTTTATGCTAGTTATATAAAAAGAGAGGCCCATTTAATAACTTTTTCGATCTCTCAATTTCTTTTAGTCTGTCATTTTTTTAAAATAAATTTCAACTTTTTGTTTTACTTTATCTTTCTTATGTTTTATCTCCTATTTAATCTACCTTTTATTTTTTTAATCCCTCTCCCTTCTTGTCTCCCTCGTATCATACTATTAAATAACTTTTAATTGTCTTTATATAATTATTTCATAATTATTTATCAATCACATGATATCATCTTATTTTAATTTTTTTAGCTTTGACTTATTCTAAATTTAATAAATACTAAAAAAATTTATTCATATAAAAATTATTAAATACTTATAATTTAATTTATCAAAATTTAAATATATAATTATAAAATTATATATATATAGATATTTATTTTGCACAACGTGCCCGTTTAATCAGTATATATAAGTATAGACATATCTAATAAAAATTAATTATAATAAGTGAAAGCTTGTATATGTTACTTCCTAATCCTAATAAAAATAGGATAACTTATAGAATAAGCAAAATAATAACAAATATTAGGGTTTCCATCAAATATTGTAGAATCTTGAACAATTTTGATTTGCCTCGAAAAAGAAATATGAAAAGGTACGGTCTTCAAATTCGCGTGCTGAAAAAACTGCCGCCGGCCAAACCCCCTCTTGCCGCCACCCCGCCGGTGGCCTTTGGCGGCGGTCACGACGATGCTGATAGCGTCGAGGTGGCGATTTCGCGCCAGGCGTATAGAAACAAAACTCACAGAGTTGTAAGTCTTTGTCTCTGGTTTGTCCTTGATTCTTGATTCTTGATTGATTGTATTTGTGGCATTTTGTGATAGTTATTGGATTTCCTTTTGCTATTCTTATAAATAGATTGAAGTTGAAGTTGCCCTTGATTCTTGATTCTTGATTGATTTTATTTGTGGCTTTTAGTGATGCTTATTTGATTTCCTGTTGTTATTCTTATAATCAGATTGAAGTTGAAGTTGCCCTTTGTAATATCCCTCAAGAATGAGGATTCGTACTCTGTAATTAAGAATGGGAAGTGAATTTTGGATTAAGGGAGAATAGAGAGAAAAGGGGAGAGAACAGAGAAATAGAGGGGGAAATAGAGTGTACTGGCAAAAATTATTTGTTCCATTCATCTCTAAAAAACGGTTCGTATACAACAGGAATTCATAACAGAAAATGCAGAAAATAAATCATGCTAAAAAGGAAATCTTAACAAGATCTCTGATATTCCTTGCCACTGATGAAGGGTAGTGGACGTTGGTGAGTTGGTTGAGCCCGCGTCGATCTCCAGCGTTGGATCCTTTGCAAATCGGACGATCAAGAGTGAGCCACCCTTCGCAATCCAGTGCTTGACAGCTCATTAATGAAACGGTGCCGTTCGGGGTATTTTGAATGCAACGGTTATCTTGATCCAACGGCTGATATCTTATCCCTTCCTGTCCAATCGTGCGGCTGACCCCAAATCTGGATTTTGCCTCCAAGTTCATGACACCCTTGATTCTTGATTGGTTGTATTTGTGGCTTCGCGAGATTCATTTTTTGATACTTATTGGATTTCCTTTTGTTATTCTTGTAGATAGAAGTTGAAGTTGCCCTTCATTCTTGATTTTTGATTGTCTATATTTGTGGCTTTGGGAGATTCATTTTGTGATACTTAATTGGATTTCCTTTTGTTATTCGTATAAATAGATTGAAGAGCAGCATAAGAAGGCTCTTGAAGAAGATCCAAGTGTTTTTGAGTACGATGGAGTATACGATGAGATGAAGGCGAAACAGGTTCGTCCTAAAGAGCTGGAACACCGGGATAGAAAGGTATTAATACGATTTGGTGCTTTTTCCTTATTTGCTCACTTAGTTGTCTGAGTCTCAGCGATGATTGTTTTATGGTTTATGACTTTCACATGTATGTGACACTATCAACTGCACCTTAAAAATTTGCACAAAGTCGTAAATTATGACCAATGAGACCTCACCTATAGTTTCCTGCAACAATGTTGTGTCTCGGATGATTCATGGGACTAGTTGAGGCTACTTTTGGACTTAGTGACCACATGAAGAAGATTGAGATTCTCCTAGTTCTAAAAGTTAGGCAGTTGGGTTGGTATGGCGGAGCTTGAGATCATCATTCTAAATTTTTATCATCTATCTTTCTTGGCCTTTTTATCAACTGTTGTTGCTTGAACTAAATTTTTAATGCTACTTCTTTTCGATGCTAGTTTCACATCTTTGAAAGATCTTTTCTGATTATTAGAGCAACTAGCCATTCAAACTTAGCATTGTGATTAAATTCTCATGCCACTGTTTAATTTTGTTGCAGCCAAGATATATTCAAGCCTTAATGGATAAGGCGAAACAGCGAGAAAGAGAACACGAGATAATTTATGAAAGGAAACTTGCTAAAGAGAGAAGCCAAGATGAACATCTGTATGCTGATAAAGATAAGTTCGTTACTAGTGCTTACAAGAGGAAACTGGCGGAGCAAGCCAAATGGATGGAAGAAGAGCGGCTTCGTGAAATGAGAGAGGAGAAGGAAGATGTAAGTTCAATATGCTTCACGTTTTCATGTCTCGTTTATCTGTCTATGGTGTGACTTATAATTTCTAATTATTATCATTTTGGGAATCTCCATAATTCTCATGTTCAAGGTAAAAAAACTCTGAATCAAAGCAAAACAAAGGGCATTTGACATCAGAAACTTATTTTTGGGACTGAAAAGTATCAATTCTAGTGACATTCCACGAAATGAAAATGGTTGGCTAATGGATGAGCTCGTGTATTTCGTTTTGACGTTAACCTATCTGATCTGTTAAATACAGTGGGGCTGCCTAAGGAAATAGGTTTGACAAATTAATCTTGTCGGTATCTTCGAAGTTTGTCAGAGGTGCCATTCTAACATTCTAGCACATGTACGCATAGGTATCTGAGCTTTTGCATCGAAACACTGGCCTATCATTAAAGTATATATGCTCCTTTAATCAAGTTGAAGTTATTTTGTCTGTTCTCTTTGTGTTAGTAGGGATTCTTGAGGTTATCTCTGGTGCAGTTTCACTTTTACTATCGAGCTGCTAGGACTTTCCCAATTTGTTGGAACTTGGTTGTCGGCTATAATTGACGAACTAATCTGAAAGTTGCCTATTTTTCTGATGCAAGTTTCTGTTCTCTCCTATTCGTTTTGCATTATTTCATAGGATGTCTAACTCCTTGTTTTTTTTTAATAGGTTACCAAGAAGACAGATCTTAGTGACTTTTACTTCAACCTGAACAAGAATGTAGCGTTTGGCGCTAGAGAGGCTGGCTTGCATAAACGTGAGAAGCAGCCTGAAGAAGTGGCGGTCGAGTCAACACCACTTGTCTCTCCTCCAGAAACTTTGACCGAGGAACAATCTGACCATCCCAAAAAGCCTACTCCTGAGACTTCCGCACAAGATCAAATCATAGACGAGCCATCAGCTAGTAGCCAACCGAGAGCTGATCATCACATAAAGGAACAATCTGACCATCCAAAAGCGCCTACTTCTGAGACTTCTGCACAAGATCAAGCCACAGACGAGCCATCAGCTAGTAACCAACCGACAGCCGATCATCACAAAAGAAGCGAGGATGCAGTGGCTGCTGCAAAGGCACGATTCTTGGCACGGAAGAAGGCGAAGGTGTAGTGGTGTAACGATGTAATGTGTTAATTTAGTGAAGTGCCCCTACCCCAACCCTCCCATTATTTTTTTTAAGGCAATAGCATTTTGAGCTTGGTTTTGTATCTGTTGGAATTTGTAAGGGACAGTTACAAGAACCTTTCCTGAGATTTGCCCGGTACAAAGGCACCTCTGTTGTACTTTTTCCAATTATGTCCAATTCCCGTGTTTTTTGTATTTATTTATTTATTTTATTTATGGTTTATTCAATATTACGATATCACCATGTGAACAGAGGAAATGTTGTTGAAGCTCCAAATTATCCCTCGTGAATATGGCAAGATTTTGTTAATATTTTGAAACTCTATATAATTGAAATTTGATGCAAACTTAGATAAAGAAAGAAAAAAAACACGCAAAAAAGAATAAATAAATTTCAGTCAATGTATTTGATATGATTTAATAAATTTATTCGAATTAGTACAAAATTAAAATAAAAATATGTTAAATCGATAGATATACTTGTTCAATTATTTTACTTGAACTATTTCTTAATTATATATATATAATATAAATAATTGGGTGTGGTGGGGTTGGAGATAGAAACACCTAGCAAAGTGGATATGCAGTGATGGTTAAAATTGTCATTTTATTTAGATTTTAACTTTTGTATTTTCGACTTTTCTTTAGATGTGGGTGAAAGGACATTTTTGCCCCTATTATTCATGACATGATTCAGATTGTGCCACATATTGTACATATATATATATATATATATTTATTTTCTCGTGTGTGTATGTATAAAATATAGTACAATTTGAATCATTTGGTGTATAATTGTAAGTGTGGTGTTTGAAATTACCAAAATTCCATTATTCTATACTCAAATGTTCTGATTAATTCATCAAATAGTCATTGAAATGAAATTCACAAACCCTAGTTGTCTAGTCTATTGAAGGGTGTCATCAAATAGTAACAGGACATATTGTGCATAAGGGGTCTCCAAAGCCAAATGAGACATGAGACGTAAGCATTAGAGTTGGAGGTTGGGTGTCTTTTGTGTCTGCACAGCTTAATTTGAAAACGACTATTTCACATGTTCCTAGTGCTATGGCCATGTGCCTTGTTTGCCACTTTTTAAATGAATAAAATTGTTGCTCTATGATGTTGTATGAGTTAGCCAAATATGTCGTAGTTTAGATTTAATGGCTTCATCAATTGGTAATGGTAATTTTTATGCTCAATTAGAAGGGTGAAGCTATTCCATTGAACACTTAAGGGCATTTTTTATTTGGAATTCCATGCAGTATGTATGAGTTAATGATACCTTCATGCATGGTCAAACTTCGAAGTTGTGGAAGTGGTGTTGCATGTCGGATTGAGAATCTCCAATAGGAGCAACATAGAAGTCCTTGTCTTGAAATATGTATCAACTTAACAAAATTCATCATTTATCAAGGTAAGATATAATTGTAAGTTGTATTTCTAATATTTTTGGCTGGATTTTTAGATGAGATTCACATAGTGTTAATAAGTACATGATATAGAAGCTAGGGCGAATTACAAAACCTCCTCTGAGATTTGACAAAATGACAAAAAAACCCTGTAACTATTAGAAATTATCAATACCCCCTGAGGTTTGCATAAATTATATAATAGTTTACAGAGTGCTAAAATTTCAAAATTACCCTTAATGTTTTATTACGAAAACCCCATTGAGATTTGGTGAAATTACAAATTAACCCCTCGCGGTTTGGTAAAATTACAAAAAAACCCCTTCAAGTATTGAAATTTACAACCACATAGCCATTGACAATGAAGGTAGCCTCCCTATATCGGAAATTTGTAAAACACACATCTTAAAATCCCCAACTCCAGAGTAATGGCCGGTCAACATCATTTGACCTCGTTTAACTATTGATCATCTAGCTTTGATTCTCACATTTTTGACAAACTTTGTTAGAATTCGACGATGTCGATACTATTGAAATTGTCTCGCTTCGAAGATTCCAAATATGTAAGAAACAATCACATCTTAGCCTTCTCGTCGTTGGTCAAAAGGGTTTTCCCTCCTCTGATCATCGATTTGCTCGTCGGTGATACCGTCAATCTAATATTAACACCCTTTTCTAGATCTCAACTATTGCAACAATGATAAAAGCCTTGAGGAAAAAAAAAACCTAATCGTTTTCTCGCCTCTCAGTCATGAAATTAACAAACCCTAATGGTAGGAGTTTTTTGTTAGATGAGCAAACCGTAGGGGGTTTATTGTAAATCTTGATACTTGAAGGGGGTTTTTTTGTATTTTTAGTAAACCTCAGGGGAGGTGTTTGTAATACATCACTTTAACCAACAATTAATAAAATGTTGAATGAGGGTATTTTAGGAAAATTATATAATTTTTTAATGGAAACCTAACGAAATCCTAACATAAGGGATTTTTTTGTTAATTTATGCAAACCTCGGAGGGGTATTGGTAATTTTCAATAGTTAAAGGGATTTTCTATAATTTCTCCAAATCTCAGGGGAGATATTTGTAATTTGCCCTAGAAGCTATATATGAAGTCAATTTCAACAAAACAATAATGGCGTTATCAGATTATAAATGATGATGTCCGGTGGTGGGTTTGGTGGTATTAAGTGCAACTACTTCGCGAAGGTTGGCGGAAAGACAAAATTGTCAATAGGCTCGACGAAATGTATCTCTTGGTGGTTAGGTTAACTATATGGATGCATGAAAGTTATCTTTTAGACATTTCTATGAATGTTTACAATAAGGTCCTAAACCTCAAGGGTGTATTTATAGTTTTTAAGACAAGAGGAACTAATTTATAATTATTCTATATCTCAAGGGGTGTAGACGTAATTTGCCCTAACTTGTATTTATTCAATCGTTGTCCTGACAAAGATTTATTTTAAATGTTAGTTAAAAGAATTTTTAAGAAGAAAGGCCGGGACAAATTTTGCTTCTGTGGCGAGCTACTATTGGCCGCTGGCTATTTTGCCCTCGTCTCACATATTTTTTTTGGAATGGATATAAAAATTAGAAGAAAGAAAACTGATAAATAATCACACACACAAATTGAAGTTTACCTGGTTCAATAAAAGCGCTTATATTTGTAGCAAGCGGATATATTTTTTTGTTCTATTTAATTGCAAATTACAAAAGTATTCAGGAGTAAAACTCAGAGGATTGATGGTAGTTTTTGAAAAGAGGAAATTGTTGGTAATTTTGTCTATATTCAAGGATAGTGGGTGTAATTCGTTCAACAAAAAATAAATAAATAAATAAAACAGAATCTCATAGTAATTTTGTTGTATCCACCTTGTTATGTTTCCTTTAGAAAAATACATAATGCCAATGCTATTTCCTTTTTTTCTTCTTCTTTCCTAGTCAAAGAATGTTAACTAGCTATGTATTTAGATAATACATAGGACGTGTATGATTCGGAATTTGTGTCATAAACATGTAACAATAATCACTGTACATGGCCGGTATTTGTGGAATTTCAAACTAATATTTGTTATTGCGTTTGTGTTTGGTAGTTGAAATATCATATTGATGTGCATACATATAAATATAGTTTTGAAATAACTTATAATAATGTAGAGCAATTCACATAATGCAGGGCAGTTTTAGTTCATTTATCAATATTACCCTCTAATCTTAGGGTCCATTTGGATGAACTTAAAAAAAAGTGTCTATCAAATTGTGTTTTTTTATAGTAGAGTTTATTTCTTGAGCCAATCAAATTTGTATTTGGATGCAATAATTAAATATGCTTTAAAATATACTTTTATTTGAAACTATTGCGGATAGTTTACAAAAAAGCCACTTTTACCTTTTTTTTTCCTAACTTTTGCATTTCTTTAAAAAAAAATGTCAATCCAAATACAATTTTTTGTTCTGAAGTGCTTTTTTTTTTTTAAAAAAAAAAAAGTGTTTCTTTTCTAAAAACAAAACTATCCAAACGGGCTCTTAAGTCTTCTTAATAGCCGTTAGTGTTTTTAGTTTTTTACTCCTTTTTGTACGAAAATGTTCCCAAAAGACAATCAACACCCAGGCATTGAATACATATCCCATGAGATACCAGTTACCTTAAATCCCGCCATGAGATATCAATCATCTCTAGTCCTATCTCCCTCAAGAACAACTTAAAATAAAATGAAACAGGACACAGGAAATGAGCCGCCTGTAATTTCTTTCTCATATAAGCTTTTCTACAAAAGAGGTCAAAAATGCTCAAGCCAAAACTGCTCCAGGCTTAGTATATTTACATTTTTTTCCAAGGTATATATTTACATATTTACATCATTTGAAGCTTCGCATTTTTTCGCGCCAAAAACCGCGCCTTTGCAGCCACCACCGCGTCCTCAGTTCTTTGGTGATGATTAGGTATCGGTTGGGATGATGACTCGTTCGTGACTTGGTCTTGTGTGGACGTGTTAGAAAGGCTCTCTGCAATCTTGTTTTGCTGCCTCTCCACCGGCGTAGATGATTTCAAACAAGTACCAACTGCTGGAGGATATACTTCTGCTACCACTCCTTCGGGCTGCTCGTGTTTCTGCAGGTCCGTTTCTCCAGCACCGAAAGCCACGTTCTTGGCCAGGTTGAAATAAAAGTCGCTGAGGTCCGATTTCTCAGTAACCTGTAAAAATTAAGATAAAAGGTCAGAATACTGTTTAAATATCCTACCGCAAACAGAGCTTCAAATAATAACATGGCAACTATAACTTTCACATAATAACAATCCAAGGATAAAAGAACAACAGACAGAACAAGTCAAACAGCCTATGAACTAATGCAAAATGAACAAGAGAAAAAGCAAAAGTCATGCACCACAAACAATCAACTTTCTGATTAATTCGTGAATAACAGCCCACAAGCGTGCTTTAATGCTTGGCCTTCTAACACGAAGAGATCAAACGAAGTAACTTCTTCGTATTGATTATAGGAGCGTGCTTTAATGCTTGGCCTAATAGCATATGTTAGAGTGGCACCTTATCAAGTTTCTGGATACCGGTAAGACTAATTAGTAACCTATTTCCTCAAGATGCAGCCTTCGTCTATATGAGGTCACATGCTTATCCCTTCACCAAATGTTTTGGTTTAGTGAAATATAACTAAAATTGATTCTTTTCAGCCCCAACCATAAGTTTCTGATGTCCAAAAACCCTTTGTTTGCTCTGATTTCGATATTTTTTTTTAATCTTCAACATGGTACTCATGGAGAATGATAAAACTACCAAATACAGACTTATGTGCTGACAACATAAGGTCTTTGCCATCTGTGCTTGTGTAAAAACTAGTTAAATGAAAGAAAATTGGAAAACAAGGTGAACTTACATCTTCCTTCTCTCTCATTTCACGTGGCCGCTCTTCTTCCATCCATTTGGCTTGCTCAGCCAGTTTCCTCTTGTAGGCACCAGCGACAAACTTATCTTTATCTGCATATAGATGTTCATCTTGGCTTCTCTCTTTAGCAAGTTTCCTTTCATAAATTATCTCGTGTTCTCTTTCTCGCTGTTTTGCCTTATCCATTAAGGCTTGAATATATCTTGGCTGCAATAAGATTAAACAGTGGCATGAGAATTGAATCATGATGCTAAACTTGAATGGCTAGTTGCTCTAATAAGCAGAAAACATCTTTCAACGGTGTGAAACTAGCATCGAAAAGTAGTAGCATTAAAAATTCAGTTAAAGCAAGAACAGTTGATAAAAAAAGCCAAGAAACAAGAAACAAAGAATGATGATCTCAAGCTCCGCCATACCAACCCAACTACCTAACTTTTAGAACTAGGAGAACCTCAATCTTTTTCATGTGATCACTAAGTCCAAAAGTAGCCCCAACTAGTCCCACGAATCATCCGAAATGCCAAATTGTTGCAGGAAACTATAGGTGAGGTCAGGGATGTATTATGTCTGATCATTGGTCATAATTTACGACTTTGTACAAATTTGTAAGGCTCAGTTGTAATGTCACAAACATGTGAAAGTCATAAACCATAAAGCTATCATCGCTGAGACTCAGACAACTAAGTTGGCAAATAAGAAAAAGCAGCAGATTCGATTAATACCTTTCTATCTCGGCGTTCCATCTCTTTAGGATGAACCTGTTTCGCCTTCATCTCATCGTATACTCCGTCGTACTCGAAAACACTTGGATCTTCTTCAAGAGCCTTCTTATGCTGCTCTTCACTCTAGTTATAAGAATAAGAAAAGGAAATCCAAATATCACAAAATGAGCTCTCCCAAAGCCACAAATACAAACAATAAAAAATCAAGAATCAAGGGCAACTCCAACTTCAATCTAATCTATAAGAATAGCAAAAGGAAATACAATAAGTATCAAAAAAATGAATCTCTCGAAGCCACAAATACAACCAATCAAGAATCAAGAATCAAGGGCAACTTCAACTTAAATCTAATTATAAGAATAACAACAGGAAATCAAATAAGTATCACTAAAAGCCACAAATACAATCAATCAAGAATCAAGAATCAAGGGTAACTTCAACTTCAATTTAATAATTTTTATATGAATAAATTTTTTTAGTATTTATTAAATTTATAATAAGTCACAGCTAAAAAAGTTAAAATAAGATGAAATCATGTGATTGATAAATGATTATGAAATAATTATATAAAGACAATTACAAGTTATTTAATAGTATGATATGAGGGAGACGAGAGGGGATAGGGATTAAAAAAAATAAAAGGTAGATTAAATAGGAGATAAAACATAAGAAAGATAAAGTAAAACAAAAAGTTGAATTTTTTTTTTAAAAAAAATGACAGACTAAAAGAAATTGAGAGACCGAAAAAGTTATTAAATGGGCCTCTCCTTTTATATAACTAGCATAAAATTCGTGCTACGCACAATATTATTTTTAAAAGTATAATATTGTTGATAACTTATAAATATGTATTAAATTTGATTATTATAAATTTATAAAATATAAGATAAAGAAGTAAATAAATCACAAATAGTAAAAAAAAAATTATATTCTATGAAAAGTTAATATATAATAAAGTTATCATGAAAACCTATTAATATTTCAAATATATTTATTCTCAAATTTCATGTCAACACTTGAGTGTACACTATATATTTCACCTTAATAAAGTCTTTACTTAAATACAAAACTTCTAATATCTCTTAATATGACATCATTCAAAATAATAAAGAAAAATGCTAATATATTTTATCTACTTATTGTGTATCTTAATATGATTTAAATCAATATGTTTTATTCTCATTATTATTAATAGAGCCATGACTTATAAAACGAAAAAATATATAAATTCTAAAAAAAATAAAGGAAAATAAAAAGAGGTAGAAGAAAACAACATTAAAATGTAAATAAATAATTAAAAAATAAAACCACAAAATGAATTTAATACTATGCAAATACATCACTAATAAAAATAGCAAATTCAAAATGACAATTATCCTACGCATTTTATATTTCACTAATCATGTCATATGTGTTCGTGATAAAAGTATATTTGTATATACACAAAATCGAAAAATAGTTTCGAATTGATATTTTCATTATGATAACTTTTCAATCTCAATAATATAAAAATAAAAATGATAAAATATGATATTCAATGTTTTTCTAGTAAGGTGATAATGATCCCTCCCTTACTCTTCAAAAAAATTAACTTAAAAAGGTGTAGATTTTGTTTTTTTTCTCGTTTTTTAATAATTTTTTTAGATGCATGTCCTTATTACTTATTTCTTCATTCTTTAAATTTTTATTTTATAAACAATTTATGAAATTATATAGTATTCCTGTTTCAATATTTTTATAGAGTTATTAAAATGTATGAGAAAATAATGGTGCTTTTTAAATGGGGGAGAGAGAGAGAGAGAGAGAGAGAGAGAGAGAGAGAGAGAGAGTCAAACATATGGTCCTCTTTTTTTTTTTTTCAACAAGACTAAGGCCGTTTACTTCGTGGGAAAACCTGCGTTTACAATGGTTTTCCCTACTAATCCTCCGTTTACTTGACTTTGCAGCTGGCCCGCATTAATTGGTGAGACCCACGTTTCTAGTTGATTTCAGACGGTCTAATTTGTCTCTTGAATATGGAGAGTTCAAATTAACTTTCACAAATCAGATCTATAAACTAGCGGCCCTAAATTAGGGCAAAAGTGCTAGGGAAGTAAAATAAAATTCGATAATTCATCCGCTCAACTCCAAGTCAGTTCGTTTCAATAATCTCGTCGTCATCACAAGGCACTGTAATTCAAGGAATCGGAGAGATATATAGGTGAGTTATTGAGCCATTTTTCGTTGTTAATCTCTCGGGTTGCTGTTAAATTCATGCTCTTTAACACTTGTTGTTATGCTTAGGCTGTAGTTTTCTTGATGGGGTGTCGAATTGATATTACAATTTTTTTTTGATGTTCGCTCTGTTGTCCTGTTTCAGCTTACATGAAAAAACATTGTTGTCTTTCAAGTGCGATTCTGGGTTTGAATGAATTGGGTTTGTGTATCGAATGCTTTAATTTGTGGGCTAGAACTTTTGTCGAACACAAGGTGCACAACTCTTAATTAAGGGATTGAAAAAAGATTGTCCAGAGTTTCAACTTTCATGTGTCTGATTTGATCGAATTTTGAAAGGGCTTCTTCTTTGTTAGTGGATTTATGGGGTTTCCCCTGTTTTCAACTTTTGGCTAATGCATTTACAAGAATACAATTGGCTCATAATCAAGAACACGAGCTCATCCATTAGCCAACCATTTTCATTTCGTGGAATGTCACTAGAATTTAAATTATAAGTCACACCGTAGACAAAAAAACGAGACATGAAAACCCGAAGCATATTAAACTTACATCTTCCTTCTCCTCTCTCATTTCACGAAGCCGCTCTTCTTCCATCCATTTGGCTTGCTCCGCCAGTTTCCTCTTGTAAGCACTAGTAACGAACTTATCTTTATCAGCATACAGATGTTCATCTTGGCTTCTCTCTTTAGCAAGTTTCCTTTCATAAATTATCTCGTGTTCTCTTTCTCGCTGTTTCGCCTTATCCATTAGTTCTTGAATATATCTTGGCTGCAAATGAAATTAAACAGTGGCCCAAGAATTCAATCATGATGCTCAATTTGAACAACTTATTGCTCAATCAATCAGACTAAATCTTTCACAG
The DNA here is from genome assembly GCA_026212405.1 of Petrea volubilis. Classification (NCBI taxonomy): domain Eukaryota; kingdom Viridiplantae; phylum Streptophyta; class Magnoliopsida; order Lamiales; family Verbenaceae; genus Petrea; species Petrea volubilis. The sequence goes on along the minus strand of CM047886.1, from coordinate 1,693,698 downwards.
ACGTGATACTAGTATTGACAAGAAGCAGCACACAAAATTCAGTTAAAACAAGACCAGTGGATAAAATGCCACGTACAACTAATAAACCGAAAGTATAGAGTGTTGTAAGTACCAAAATCCCCAAGTCTCTTACCTCATTGTTTAAACATGCATGAGCAAAACCTTGAAATTCTTCAATCCTAAGAGATCTTGAGTCTTAAGCTATTACTTACAAAAAAACCAAGGTGAGGTGATGTGGGGAGGATATTAACAAGGAATCAGCACCAAAGAATTTGGATGTCAAGCTCCCCCATACCACCAAAACTGCTCAACTTTTAGAATTAGGAAAAAGCTCAATCTTCTTATGAGATCACCAAGTCCAAAACTAGCCCAACTAGTCCCACCAATCACTCAAGACAAAACATTGTTGTGGGAATTTATAGGTGTAGTCCATTTATAAGATATTAATACCAAATATACTCCAAATACATTGGCGATCAAGGATATGTAAAGTTTGATCATTTGTCAAAATTTACAGCATATAACGACTTTGACAAGGAGAGGATATGCTCGTTTTTACCATATCCAAGGTGGTACTTTGCTCATTACGCTTCACGGATCACTGCTCTTTTAGAATTTTCACATGGCCCAAGTGGGTTTAGTCTGAAATTTACCTATTTAGAACTTTGATACATCAACAAATCATTTTTATGTAATTGCAAAAACATATCAGAAGTTAACAAATTCCAGAAACCATTCAATCAAGTTTACATGAACATGATTGACCAGAATATGGATTTTGCTTCATTTTCTAAGGAAAGCAACAAATTCTACTATACCTTCTGATCTTGGCGTTCCTTCTGTTTAGGAAGAACTTGTTCCTCCTTCATCTTATCGTACACTCCATCATAATCGAATACTGAAGGATCTTCTTCAAGGGCCTTCTTATGCTGCTCTTCAATCTATTAAGAATTCACAAGGAAATCTAATACATATCTCCAAAAGATTCTTCAAAGCAACAAATATAATTAAAAAAAATAACATCAGATGAAAAAGCAAGTAGCGAAACTATTCTTAGTTAACAGAAAGAACTAACATCTCTATGAGATTTGTTTTTGAAGGCCTGACGCATAATGTCTCTCTCGACATTATAATCATCATCGTCATCATTAAAGCCGAGTGAGGCGGCAACGGGCGGTTTGGTGGGTTGCTTTTTCTGCTGCGGTTGAACTCTAAGTTGCAAACCGTACTTCTTCATTTATTTCTTCTTCTTCTTCTTCCTCCTCCCTCTGAACTTCCAACTAAATGAATCCATATATTAATATCACATAAAACTAAAATCATCGCAAAATTGAAAAGGATTAAACACAAGTAACCTAAAAGAATAACTGAAATTGAAACCCAACTCCCAGCCCTAATTCAGAAAGCCCTACTGAAGAAATTGTAACTACTGAACCTAAATGAATACATATATTAATATCACGTAACAACAAAATCACCGCAAAATTGAAAAGGATTAAGCCCAAGTAACCTAAAACAATAAGCGAAATTGAAAGCCCTAATTCATACCAAACAACAAAAATTAATGAAAATTTCCAAACCAAAACATCAACAACTAAATTTCCTAAACCAATTAAAACCTAAGACAAAAATAATAGCATATAAAAAGCAGAAAATTAAAATAAATAGCAAACAAAACGCTGAAAGTTAAATAATTATGTCAATTATGAAAAAAAAGTAAAGTGTTTTACCGTATAATTCACAAATTTGCTGAGATCAATTGGGTTCGCCGAAGGCTCGAAGGGGAGGGGATTTTACAAAGCTCATATATTTTTCTCGAGTGTGAATTACAGATAGACCCCTGAGGTATGATTTAATGTTTTTAATCCACATTGTTTGAAAAATTACAACAAACCCCCAAAGTTCTTTTAGGCTTTCTTTCTCTATTTTATTTTTAAAAAAAATCTAACCAAACACAATTTTTTTTCCCTTTTTAGTGAAGTTTTTTTTTCCGTCCCAAAAAATAAGTGTTTCTTTTTCAAAAAACACTTATCCAAACGGGATCTCAAACTTGGATTGGGCCATGGACCCTTTATTAATGCTAAGCTTTATATCCTTACCACGAAATGCTTTACAAGTTGCCATAAGATAGTCGATGTGTTTGATATTATATTGGAATTATAAGATGCTAAATTCTTTAAGTAAGTGGTTCCCGTTTTTAAAGTATTTGGTAAATATGTCTGTTTTGAAATAAAAGTTCTATTAATTGAAATTCGCGAAATTCACTTCACAGGTGAGATTGTTATAAATCGTGTTATGGAATTTGAAATTCAAACTGAATTTCAAGCCATAAGAAATCCAATACTAAATCAAATATACTTATAAACTAATTTTATCTGGTGCAAATACCGTATAAAATGTAATCAAGTATGTCCAATATATTATAGTTTACCCAACGATCAAAAAGAGACATGTGACATTATAATTTATATTTTTTTAAATACCAACTTTTGTTAACATATAAATACTTTCTTTATTGATGACAAGCAATTGCATATATAGGAATTACCCAATCCAAGTTTGAGATTCCGTTTGGATAAGCATTTTTTCGAAAAAGAAGTCCTTTATGGGGTTTGTGGGACTTCACTAAAAAAAAATTGTTTTTGGTTAGACTTTTTTGAAAAATCAAACAGAGAAAGAAAGCCTAAAAGAACTTTGGCGGTTTATTGTAATTTTTCAAAAAATGTGGATTAAATCATACCCCAGGGGTCTATCTGTAATTCACCTTCGAGAAAAATATACGAGCTTTGTATAGTCCCCTCTCCCCTTCGAGCCTCCGATGAACCCAGTTGATCTCAGAAAATTTGTGAATTATACGGTAAAAATACTTTACTTTATTTTTCATAATTGACATAATTATTTTAACTTTCAGCATTTTGTATGCTATTTATTTTAATTTTCTGCTTTTTATATGCTATTTTTTTTGCCTTAGGTTTTAATTGGTTTAGAAATTTAGTTGTGGATGTTTTGGTTTGGAAATTTTTGTTGTTTGGTATGAACTAGTCAATTTCGGTTATTGTTATAGTTTCTTAGGTAGTGCTTTCAGTTTCGGTTATTGTTTTCGGTTCCTTATGTTTAATCCTTTTCAATTTTGTGATGATTTTGCGTTTTTATGTGAATAATATATGGATTCATTTAGGTTCAGTAGTTACAGTTTCTTAGGTAGGGCTTTCTGAATTAGGGCTCGGAGTTGGGTTTCAATTTCGGTTATTCTTTTAGGTTACTTGTGTTTAATCCTTTTCAATTTTGCGATGATTTTGTTTTTATGTGATATTAATATATGGATTTGTTTAGGCTTGGAAGTTCGGAGGGGGAGGAAGAAGAAGAAAAAATAAATGAAGAAGTACGGTTTGCAGCTTAGAGTTCAACAGCAGCAGAAAAAGCAACCCCCCGTTGCTGCCTCACTCGGCTTTAATGATGACGATGACGATGATAATGTCGAGAGAGACATTATGCGCCAGGCCTTCAAAAACAAGTCTCATAGAGATGTTAGTGGTATCTCTTAACTAAGAATAGTTTAGTTTCGCTACTTGCTTTTTGTCGTATAATGTTATTTTTTTTTAATTATATTTGTTGCTTTGAGAGAATCATTTGGAGATAGTGATTAGATTTCCTTGTGAATTCTTAATAGATTGAAGAGCAGCATAAGAAGGCCCTTGAAGAAGATCCTTCAGTATTCGACTATGATGGAGTGTATGATAAGATGAAGGAGAAACAAGTTCTTCCTAAAGAGGTGGAACGCCAAGATCGGAAGGTATAGTAGAATTTGTTACTTTCCTTAGAAAATGAAAAGAAATCCTTATTCAGGGCAATCATGTTCATGTAAACTTGATTGAATGGTTTCTGGTATTTGTTAACTTCTGATATGTTTCTACGAATACATAAAAATGATTTGTTGATGTATCAAAGTTATAAATAGGTAAATTTCAGACTAAGCCCACTTGGGCCATGTGAAAGTTCTTAAGAGCGATGATCCGTGAAATGTAATGAGCAAAGTACCACCTTGGATATGGTAAGAACGAGCATATCCTGTGCTTGTCAAGGTCATTATATTCTGTAAAATTTGACAAATGATCAAACTTTACACATCCTTGACCGCCAGTGTATTTGGAGTATATTTGATAATAATATCTTATAAATGGACTACACCTATAAATTCCCACAACAATGTTTTGTCTTGGGTGATTAGTGGGACTAGTTGGGCTAATTTTGGACTGCGTGATCGCACAAGAAGATTGAGCTTTTTCCTAATTCTAAAAGTTGGGCAGTTTTGGTGGTATGGGGGAGCTTGACATCCAAATTCTTTGGTGCTGATTACTTGTTAATATCCTCCCCACATCACCTTGGTTTTTTTGTAAGTAATAGCTTAAGACTCAAGATCTCTTAGGATTAAAGAATTTCAAGGTTTTGCTCACGTATGTTAAAACAATGAAGTAAGAGACTTTGGGATTTTGGTACTTACAGCACTCTATACTTTCGGTTTATTAGCTGTAAGTGGCATTGTATCAACTGGTCTTGTTTTAACTGAATCTTGTGTGCTGCTTCTTGTCAATATTATTATCACGTCTTTGAAAGATTTCTGATTGATTGAGCAATAAGTTGTTCAAATTGAGCATCATGATTGAATTCTCGGGCCACTGTTTAATTTCTTTTCCAGCCAAGATATATTCAAGCCTTAATGAGTAAGGCAAAACAGCGAGAAAGAGAACACGAGATAATTTATGAAAGGAAACTTGCTAAGGAGAGAAGCCAAGATGAACATCTGTATGCTGATAAAGATAAGTTCGTTACTAGTGCTTACAAGAAGAAACTGGCGGAGCAAGCCAAATGGATGGAAGAAGAGCGGCTTCGTGAAATGAGAGAGGAGAAGGAAGATGTAAGTTCAATACGCTTCAGGTTTTCATGTCTCTTTTTATCTCTTTATGGTGTGACTTATAATTTCTCATTATTATCATTTTGTGAATCTCCATAATTCTCATGTTCAAGGTAAAAAATTCTGAATCAAAGCAGAACAAAGGGCATTTGACATCAGAAACTTATTTTTGCGACTGAAAAGTATCAATTTTAGTTACATTTCACCAAATGAAAATGGTTGGTTAATGGATGAGCTTGTGTATTTCGTTTTGAGGTTAACCTATGTGATCTGTCAATTACAGTGGGGCTGCCTCTTAAAGAAATAGGTTTGACAAATTAATCTTACTGGTATCTTCAAACTTGTTGAGGTGCAGTTCTAACATTCTAGCATATGTACATCTATCTGAGCTTTTGCATCGAAACACTGGCCTATCATTAAAGTATATAGGTTCCTTTAATCAAGTTGAAGTTATTTTGTCTGATCTCTGTGTTAGTAGGGACTCTTGAGGGTGTCTCTGGTGCAGTTTCACTTTTACTATCGAGCTGCTGGGACTTTCCCAATTTGTTGGAACTTGGTTGTCGGCTATAATTGACAAACTAATCTGAAAGTTGCCTGTTTTTCTGATGCAAGTTTTTGCTCTCTCCTATTCGTTTTGCATTATTTTATAGGATGTCTAACTCCTTGTTTTTAATTTAATAGGTTACCAAGAAGACAGATCTTAGTGACTTTTACTTCAACCTGAACAAGAATGTAGCGTTTGGTGCTAGAGAGGCTGGCTTGCATAAACGTGAGAAGCAGCCTGAAGAAGTGGCGGTCGAGTCAACACCACATGTCTCTCCTCCAGCAACTTCGGCCGAGGAACAATCTGACCATGCCAAAAAGCCTACTCCTGAGACTTCCGCACAAGATCAAATCATAGACGAGCCATCAGCTAGTAACCAACCGAGAGCTGATCATCACAGAAAGGAACAATCTGACCATCCAAAAGCGCCTACTTCTGAGACTTCTGCACAAGATGAAGCCACAGACGAGCCATCAGCTAGTAACCAACCGACAGCCGATCATCACAAAAGAAGCGAGGATGCAGTGGCTGCTGCAAAGGCACGATTCTTGGCACGGAAGAAGGCAAAGGTGTAGCGGTGTAACGATGTAATGTGTTAATTTAGTGAAGTCCCCCTACCCCAACCCTCCCATTATTTTTTTTAAGGCAATAGCATTTTGAGTTTGGTTTTGTATCTGTTGGAATTTGTAAGGGACAATTACAAGAACCTTTCCTGAGATTTGCCCAGTACAAAGGCACCTCCGTTGTACTTTTTCCAATTATGTCCAATTCCCCCGTGTTTTTTTTCATTTATTTTTATGGTTTATTCAATATTACGATATCACCATGTGAACAGAGGAAATATTGTTGAAGCTCCAAATTATCCCTTGTGAATATGGCAAGAAATTGTTAATATTTTGAAACTCTATTGTTAATTTTTTGGACTACTTCTGCTCTTTGGGTATAATTGAAATTTGATGCAAACTTGGATAAATAAAAAAAACATGCAACAAAGAATACATAAATTTCAGTCAATGTATTTGATATGATTTAATAAATTTATTCGAATTAGTACAAAATTAAAATAAAAATATGTTAAATCAATAGATATACTTGTTCAATTATTCTACTTGAACTATTTCTTAATTATATATGTAACATAAATAATTGGGTGTGGTGAGGTTGAAGATAGAAACACCTAGCGAAGTGGATATGCAGTGATGGCTAAAATTGTCAGTTTATTTAGATTTTAACTTTTGGTTTTTCGACTTCTTTAGATGTGGGTGAAAGGACATTTTTGCCCCTATTATTTATGATATGATTCAGATTGTGCCACATATTGTACATAATTACTAAAAACAACTATATATATATATATATATATATTTCGTGTGTGTGTGTAAAATATAGTACAATTTGAATCATTTGGTGTATACTTGCAAGTGTGGTGTTCGAAATTACCAAATTTCCATTATTCTATACTCAAATGTCATTAATTCATCAAATAGTCATTGAAATGAAATTCACAAACCCAAGTTGTCTAGTCTATTGAAGGGCGTCATCAAATAGTAACAGGACATATTGTGCATAAGGGGTCCCCAAAGCGAAATGAGACATGAGATGTAAGCATTAGAGTTGGAGGTTGGGTGTCTTTTGTGTCTGCACAGCTCAATTTGAAAACGACTATTTCACATGTTCCTAGTGCTATGGCCATGTGCCTTGTTTGCCACTTTTCAAATGAATAAAATTGTTGCTCTATGATGTTGTATGAGTTAGCCAAATATGTCATAGTTTAGATTTAATGGCTTCATCAATTGGTAATGGTATTTTTTATGCTCAATTAGAAATGTGAAGCTATTCCATTGAACACTTAAGGGCATTTTTTAATTTGGAATTCCATGTAGTATGTATGAGTTTATGATACCTTGACGCATGGTCAAACTTCAAAGTTGTGGAAGTGATGTTGCATGTCGGATTGAGAATCTCCAATAGGAGCAACATAGAAGTCCTTATCTTGAAGTGGGTATTTTTATTCTATAAATCGATGGCTTCATATGAGATGACCGGTGAGCCCTTGGCTGATTTAATTAGCTATGTCCGATTTGAGTAGTAATTTGTAAATTACATTTCAAGTGTTTTATAAATATTCAATGAAGTGTCTCGATACTTACCCCCTCTGGCATTTGTGAACTCCAATTCATAGAAGCTACGGCCAGATTGCATCTATAGATACTGATATTCTCATCGACTGAAATTGCAAATCAATCAAGAGACTTGTGGAGTTGGGACATTTCAATTCCTACAAAATGGTGAATCAAAAATGCCCTTTATGGTAGAAAAACATGCAGTAAGCCTTCATTTGCATCTTTCATTACAATCATGATATGTACTTTTGTGCCCTCCAAGATTTGTACTAGTGAAGCCAAGAACTATGTGAGACTACACACGTTTGATGTTTTTGTCTTTTATCCCCCAAATACTGTGTTGCTCACACTGGAACAGATTCACCACAGGCAAGAATATTTAAAAGCATTAGTTGCTTTGCTGAAAACATGTCTGCCTCTACATGAAGTGATATAAAGTAGAAATTTGTGACTAAAAAGAGCCATATAATTTCAGGGGCTTAGGCATATTGGCTATGGTTACTTCCATATGTGGTTTTGAATCATATCCACTATTGCTATTATACTTAAAAGAGGCTTAAAACATACTGCCTATAGTTACTTAGATCTATAGTTTTGAATCATTTCCCCCACTAATAATATGCTCAAAATACTTATTTTTAATTCCGATGATACCTTTTTTTCGATCCCCCATTGAAAATTGTGGAAATTTCCTTTTTTTACTTTGTGGGAGCCTTCTTATAAATAGCGAAATCCACCACAATGTTCGAAAATATCGACCGATGGACTCTGATCATCATTAAATTTGTTCGAAATGTGATTAGCTTAATTAATCACTCTTTATAGGAGGTCCATTTCAGTGTGAAAACGAAGTTTGAAGTACATACACACACTCAAAGAAAAGAGAGATAGAATGAATCTTTAATCTTTTAAGAATCTTTACTTTTTTAACCTTTACAAAAGATTTCTTTATTATATTCCTTTCTTACATGAAAAAAAAAACAAATTCTTGCAAACAAACGTTTTGGCAACATGCAGCAAATCGTACGGAGCTTTACACCTAAGTGGTCCGATTCAATTTGAACTTGTATTTATTTAGTCAGTGCCTGTTGGTACCGCACGCTAGATTATATATCGATGATGAATGATAAAATTAAAAAAATAGTAATAAAAACAAACGGCAACTGCCAACCGCTCTTTGTCATTGAATACTAGATCGATCTGCCCCATGTCTTAAGCCCCACTGCCTTTATTATCTCCACACTTTTTTTCCCTTTCTTTGCCACTCTACTAATACTTAATCACATGCCCCCATATCCCAATTGATAGTTGTTAATTTGTTGCTACCTAAGAACCAACAAATATGACATATTTTTTGGGCCACTTCATCAGTTTAAATTTAAATCACTACACTACGTTATAATCTCACCACCATTTGAACATCAAGAAAATTTGTGGAAAAAAAAAAAAACAAATGGCTCTCTCTTTTTCTTACATTCTTGTTCTCCTATGTTCATCAATCTTCTCAACTTCAACAGTCTCTTCATCTCCCACTATTACTACTACTACTTCTTTTCCCATCTCACTTCTCAATACAATCCCACATTCAGATCCATTCCAGAGACTCACACACTTAGCCACCGCCGCGATAGCCCGAGCCCGACACCTCAAGCATCCCCAAAATGCCCCTATCTCCACCACCCCGTTGTACCCCTACAGCGGAGCTTACTCGATCTCCCTCAGCTTCGGCACCCCGCCTCAGCCCGTCCTGATGATCGTCGACACCGGCAGCAGCTTTTCTTGGTTTCCTTGCACCAAAAGATACATATGCAGAAACTGTTCTGTTTCTCCAACTTCTTACCTCCCCAAACAGTCCTCCTCGGCCCGGATGCTCGGGTGCACGAACCCGAAATGCGCGTGGGTGCACAGATCGTTCGATCCGAGCACCGGCTGTCGGGATTGCAAGTACTCTGAAAATAACTGTACACAGATATGCCCGCCATATATGATACTCTACGGCCTCGGCTCGACCGGTGGAATCGCCATGGTCGAGACCCTCAACATGGGCAGTATGAAAATACAAGATTTTCTCGTGGGATGCTCTCTTTTCTCGTCGAATCAGCCAGCGGGCGTAGCCGGCTTCGGCCGAGGGGTTTCTTCACTCCCAAGCCAGTTGGGGATCAAGAAATTTTCTTACTGTCTCGTTTCCCACAAATTCGACAACACCCCTAAAAGCGGCTCCCTTGTGATGAACCCCGGATTGGATTCGGATAAAAAGACCGAAAAATACAGCTACACCCCCTTTCTGAAAAACCCGAACACCGACCTGTCTAACTACTACTATGTCGGCCTGAGGAAGATCGTTGTTGGAGACAAGAGAGTTAAGGTCCCGTACGAGGAACTCTCGTATGATGCGAATGGCAATGGTGGGACGATAGTGGACTCGGGCTCGACTTTCACTTACATGAACGAGGTTGTGTTCAGTGCTGTCTCTGATGCTTTCGCTGAGAGCGTTAAGGAATACAAAAGGGCCAAGGATGTCGAGTCTCTGACAGGGCTGAGGCCCTGTTTCGACGTTACAGGGGAGGGCACTGTAAGAATGCCAGGATTAAAGCTGCATTTTAAGGGTGGAGCTGAAATGGAGCTGCCATTAGAGAACTATTTCTTCATTGTTAATGATAATGATAAAGAAGTCGTTTGTTTGACTATGGTTACGGACAACATGGTATTAGGGCCAGACCTCGTCAAGGGACCGTCGGTGATCTTGGGTAACTTTTTTATGCAAAATTTTGAGGTTGAGTATGATTTGGGGAATGAGAGGTTCGGATTCAAACAACAATATTGTTCGTGATAAAGTTAGCAAAAGATCGGTATGTAGATGAATGTCATTTTCATTTTTTGTTTTTTGGTCTAAAGGAAAATAGTGAAGTGATTGTTTTTTTATGGTATAATTGGTTAAAATGATTAGGCTAATAAACAGAAAAAAACGTGCTTTGAACTGTGGCAATAATGTCATTCATCATGTTATTAGGTATGAGATTTATGGAAAGATGAAAGTTGTTGAGTGTTGATGGTTGCGTTGCTTTATGTCCTCTCAAAAATATATTTTGAATATTTTTTGTACAAATAAAAACTATGCAAACGTGCTAAACTTGACCATAAAGGTTAGAAAATGGCATTACCCATTTTTTATCAAACAAAAAGGCTATATAAACATTAGATGCAAATTCAAATTCTTGTTCACAACATCGAACTAAGCACACAACAATTGTTCTTCAAAAAGGCAACTCACAAAACCAATTTTCTTAGATTCTTACAACTCGAATCTCTTGTCCATCTTCAACACAAAAAATGAGTTTTCTCTGAAAGCCTTCAAGTTTAGCATATTCGGAAACCACACCCTCTCTCTCGCCCACCGCCCGTATTTCTCGAAAACGGCTTGTCCGGACAATCCGTCATGCCGGAGCTATCCACATTGTTTTTCCAAACATCTGACGTTCTATTCGACCTCCAATCTTTGCTCACGTCACCCGATGTTCTGTTAGACCTCCAATCTTTACTCCTATCATATGCCGCACCACCCCAGGACCATAATACCATTTATTATCAAGCTTAATCATTGGCCTTTGATTCCGAAACCTGTACACCAAGAACATTTGTTAGTGAATTTTAACATATGATATTGATTTTGAAGTTACACACCTGTTACCGTCACTCGTGCTACTACTTCCATGGTGCTCGTGCCAGAGTACGGTTTCGATTATGTCCTCCTCGAACACCATCTGCAAAGCCACATTTTGAAGAAATCATAAGTTTTACAAAATGCATTTATAATGTTTAAGCGTTTATATAGAATATTATTCTTGATTCCTATGTCTATATATTGTATCATAATAGCGTGAATGAATGAATCGATCACAGATGAAGTTGGTTACCTTTTCTGGAATATTTACACCACCAAGTAGCCGAGGAACATGTTCGACGAAATTTTGATTTATCTCATAGAACATACATCTGATCATCGAGTAAAGCCGACATTACAGACCAGAATAGAGATATCTAATTATTTGCAGCGTATTATTTTGTCTGCTTACATATCATTTACGGTGTGTTCCCCCTTGTTATCACTGACAACTTCACCAATGTACTCAGGCATCACATGAATAGTACCTTGAATTCCCTCACTGCAATTGATGCATAAACACACACACACACACACACACATGAGCACATGTACGCCTACATCAGTGAAAAAGGTCGCTGCACATGTATATCGAGTAGTTTATTTTCATTTGTCCTCTTTTTGTTCTCGGAGTGTGCGTTTGTGTGTGAGTGCATGTTGTGCTGACATGAAAGATCTTACATGGTGCTATCCATCATGACTGCATCCTTAATCTTCTTTGATTCTGCTCTAGTCCGGCAGCAGAAAACAACTTGTTGGCTCGCAAACAACCGATCAAGCGATTGCGAATTTCTGATTTTCTCATGGTCCTACACGTTATTACAAAAGTGAAGAGAACTACATCAATATAGGATTTCAAGAAGTCCATTAACACATTGATGCAGGAAAGTCTAAATCAAACAAACAAGTACACAAGAATTATATTACACCTTCAGCTCGTTTTCAAGTTTCCTTGTCTCTATAAGAAGCCGCTCTTCGTCTATGAAAGGAAGCTTGCAGATACCCTTAAGACGATAAAACATACCGTTTTAACAAACATATATAACAAACAATTTAGCTAAGACTCGTAAAGAAACCAGTAATACCTGCCATGTAAATCTCTTCCCATCAACATCCGTCTCAAACTCTGCATATTAGTAAGAGTTACTATAACATGCAATATATATATATATATATATATAATGTACATCTTTTTCAATGTCAAAGTTCATCGTAAGAACATATTTTCATGTGACATACCTGTGGGATAAAAGTCAATAATTTTCGAGTCCTTGTCAATCATAAGTCCCTTGTATGCTACAGGTAGTGCATGAGCACTGTATACAGACATTTCCAAATATCAAAATAAACTGAAAATTTACCGAAAAGCGAAAGATACAATAACATTAATGATAAAATGATAAAAATTACCTCCTAGGTGGGAGGACTCCCATGAGTTGATCAAATGGCTTAAAGGGCAAACCTTCCTGAAACTTAACCTTCACTTGTGAGAGTCCCTTCAAGTCTGATGCAAACGGACCATAGTGATATGGATAAAACCTTACATAGCAACCAAATATCAAATATTTGTTAGTTGATGACTTCAAGTACGTCAAAAAATAACCAAACAAGTGAACATATATGTGTGTGTGTGTGTACATTTACACATACCATGTCCACGACGGAACCCCAGAGAAATAGTACAGGACAACCCAACAGAGCCCCTCACAATATTTTGCAACCTAAATAAATTGGAAGTAACAATAAAGTGATATATATATATATATAAGAAAACATCATTTAATTTACACACGCACGCGCGCGCGCGCGCACACACACACACAACTAAAGAGCAATTCAATAATTAAGCAAAATGAGAAACAGGGGAAAATCTTTTAACATTTCAACAGACCACATTTTTTCTTGTTTCTTCGATCTCGTCTGGGCTTTGAGCACAAAATTTTTCTCTATAGTATCTTTCCCTCCAACCAGGGGTGCCAAATTTCACCTATAACGCAGAAAAATGCACCTCAGTTATGTTATCGTTAAATTTCAAATTAAATGCTATCAAAAGTAAATTTACAAGTCTAAAGTTGAACGAATATAGTTACAAACTTTATCTGTTCCAAGACTGCCATCTTTGAACAAATCAGATTGGTCTCGAATATAGTCTTTGAGCTTCTGCTTTAGCTCCTTCGTATTATTCAAAACCTGAAATACATTTTTAACACCAAAAACTTTAATAAATTTGAGAGGAGACAATAACTTAAGCACAGAAAATATAAAACATATATACATATATATATCAACTTTAATAGCATAGTAAATAAATCAAGATAGAAATTTAGGCCACATTGACATCTCCGGCTGAAGAAGACATCTTTAATCCCTGTCAAAACAATTCATAAAATAAGCCTAAGAAACAAGGCCAAATCAAAGTTCCGAACAAATAACAACTTTGCAAACTAAAGTATTTTTACTTAGTAAAAAAGGCATAAACATACTTCAACAACATCAGCATTGCCGGAAAACGAGCTCGCAACAATATCTGATACTCTTCCATCCTCTATGTCGTTCTTTTTATCATCTTTCTGGATACAAATTAACTTTTTCGCTTTATTCTATTAATCGTAAAGTACATAAACCACTTATGTTTAAGATACATTAATAAACATCATTTATAAATGCCAAACTCACGGCATCTCTGTATTCTGCAAGTATCCGCCCCAATTTTCTTTCTCTGATCTGAAATCTTTTTCCGAATATTTTCTCCTCGTAAGTGCCAACGCTGAGAATAAACCTTTCAACTCTTTTTAATTCTATGAAGCCACCTTTCTTGTCTCCCGGCTATTTCAAGTGCCACAATAAGATAACCACCATAAGTAACTATATAAAGCTATATTTTATATGTATTATTTTTAGTTGAAAATAACAAACATGTCTTTCATAATTTGCGAAAATTCAATTCTTCAACCCAATAAATAAAATTTCTGGCTCAATCATTGATTATCCTGAAGTTTAGAGGAGTTACCTTCTGCATGTCCACCAGGTAACCCCCCAAATTTTGGAACTCTTTCTTGTAAACATGCATAAGCAAGTCAATACAGCCCTAGTGACAAGAAAAGAAAATATTATATATATATATATATATAGTTTTATTAACTTCAAAATTTCATAGTATTGAGGGGCAAGTGATGACCTCATGGATTTCAAGGCTTGGCATACGAGGAAGAAAATCGTTGCCGGCAAAGAAGCAAATGAAGATGAACTCATCAATAATCCTCTCAAAATCGTATTCAAATTTCTCAGGAGGACTCGTAATTTTCATGTCAAAAGCCAAATATTCTCGGAGTACCCACGCGTTAAGAAACTGAAAACACCAAAAAATTAAATAAGATCAAGATTAATATATATATATATATATATATATATATATATATGTGCACATATTATCACTATTCTTTTGCAAGGTAAAAGATCTGTAATGTACCTGATATGTTTGCTCTTTATTAACCGGCCAACGAGACTTACTCTGCTCGGCTTTACGCATATTGTACCCCGAAGCTACTTCAGGACTAAGTTCAATTTTCGGAGATAAGACCTCCTGTTAAGAAAACAAAGTATTAACAGTTACGGAAAATTAATTGGACATATAGAAACAAGAAATAAAATGTAAGCACTCTAATTAAGTTTGCGAACCTCCCTAAGAACAGAGAAATGGATTTCATGTGTGGCCAACGCAAGCATGATTAAATCCACATCCTGTGAATTAAGATCAGTTTTAACAAAATTCGATCACATAATAAAGAAAAAATTAATGATAACTACTTCTAAGCACATGGACTATTACAAAAGCATAATCTAAGACATTAAGAAGCTATATATGAACTCAATGTGTGGTCCCGTACCGGGCCATACAGGCAGTGCCTGGTATTCGGATCATATCCCGGAGACAAGCGTTGAGCTCGGATGAATGACATGATTTTGTGTTCCCCCTCGCCAGGAACATTATCATCCGATAGAATAACCTGCAAAAAAAGAAAACACACACACACACACACACAATGTAATTACATTTTCTTGTTCCTAATAAAAAAAAATTCAGACACATCAGAATAAATTGTAAAATTCCTTAGAAAACCTTGATTTTCCTCCAAGCTGTAACCTCATTCATCCGTCGCCTAATGTAGCTTTGAAGTTTCTTCGAGAGGATGTGCATAAATTCGGTCCCCGGCGTGATGACATTCAAATCAGCAACTTGCGATTCTTGTTTAGGCACAAGAGGTTTCCCTTCTTTTTCGAATTGTTTTCTCAACTTGTCCTCCATTTCTTCCTGGACAGGGAAATGAAACACACTATCAATGTTTTAGGCAACAAACAGAACTGCAACAACACACACACACACACACACACACATATATATGTATATTGTAAGGGAAATGAATCACACAAGCAATTGAATGTCCTTTGCAGCACGAAATCGCCTGCCCCTTTGCTGATTCATCTTCGCACGAGGAGCTACACCATCTAGAGATTATTAATGAAAATTATTGTTAAAAACGGCATCATTAATTATGTCATTATTACTAATAATTTGATGAAATATCAAACAATTTGAAGGGATATCTTAACAATATGATAATTCTGTGATACATACTAAGCAACTTCATACAATTATACCATTTTCTTGATTAATTATAGCTAGAATCAACTTAATCTCCTTCATATTTGTTCAAAAGACAAATATATATATATATATATAGATATAGATATAAAAGAACAGAGAGATGTATAAATCGTACCAATGGCCATGTACAGCAACTTTCGAGGCCTAACAATGTTAAAGAGTCGATCAATGTACTCGTATATACTGTTGAACACGTCTTCAAAGGTTGTCGGGGGAAAAAGCTGGATACAAGAAAACAAAATTAATTCAGAACTTTGAAAAAAAAAAAAAGGAAAAAATCAAGAAAAAGATCACAGCTACAAAAATGAAGTAAAAAAAAAAAAAATCATTTCTTGACATTTACTAGAAAAACCCTTTATATATTGTGCCCAAAACAGAGAAAAAGATAAAAACTTTACATATACCCAAATAAAATCTCACTATATTTAAGAGCAGAAGCAGAAAATGAAGTTTTTTTTTTTTTTTTTTCGTTTATCAAAATGGAAGTGTAAGAAATGGAAGATGAAGGTGACATTATCATCAGGATGAAAACAGGGGTGTATAATCCCGTTCATGTCGAGATAAAAATTATCAAACTCCACTCCATTTGGGTTCTGCGAGCTGCAATCCACTTGCTCTCCTTTCTCTTCTATGGCGTCGGATACTATTTTGGGATACTTATTCACCAGCCACCTGTAAAACGACGGAACTCCCATTCTCTCGCCTCTCTCTCGCTGTCTGGTGTGTGTTCTGCAACAACCATATGTGTGTGTGCGTATATTACTTTACTTAATCACCAAGTATATTTCTGTACTTGACTACTTACTACCAAGTCCGAAGGGGGTTTGCTACAGTAAGTCTTTGGTCCGGCATGGTCCACAAGGGTGAGTGTGGATTTGACTAGGTACTTGTCAAGTCTTGGCGGTGTTCTCCACGTTCCTGGAAAAAGAATGCCGTTAGTGGGCACTCGGCAGGGTTAATTATTAAAAGACCATCGCATTCCTTTCCTCACTCATTCTCTGTTCTTCACAACATAAATTTAAAAATCCATACTGATTCCTATGGATTCGGCCTTTACACAACAATTTATGATGATTTTCAACTTTTTATTCAGTTCATTTAATGTTAAGTTACGGTTATCTCGATTATAATTTAATAATACTAACTATCAATTAATTTAGATGAATGAGATGTTAGATTCTTTAATCAACGTTTAAAGTTTGAATTCTGATGTTATGAATGGAGCAGTTGAGTTGGGAGAGTCGTCCCATAATAAGTCTATGTAGTACTCGATCCGAATTAGTCAATCAATAAATCAGAATCGGATGATTAAGATCAAAAAAAAAATTATAATTTAATATGTATTGGTACTAGTCCGTGCCAACACTTGGAAAATTAATATTTTTATTGTATTCTTTCATAAATTTTTAATTTGATAAAAGTAAATTTACTTTTTGTATAACATAAATTGATAGATAACTATATAGACATGGCTTTTTTTAATAAATAACTATATGACAAATAACTCATTTAATAATAGGATTTATTTAATTTTAATATTAATTTGATGTAATTAAGTTGTGGCTATTTTTTTAAAAAAAGAAAAAAACAATATATGTGTGTGTAAAAGTAAGTCATCAATAATTTATATTATTTGATTTCAATTACAATTTCATCCATTTATTTCAACTATTGGTGATTGCACTCATAAGGCTAACTGAGCATGCTTGGAGTTGCTAATTTCATGTAGTGTTAAATTATACAAAAAGAGATGATAGGTATAGAAAGAAAATATACATATATATATATATATATATTGTAAATAATATTGTCTCCAAGTCTTTTTTTTCATCTTTTAAAATTATAGTTTAATTTGTTGATATGATATATCATATTTTAAATTTTTTCAAGTTTGAGCTACATAAATTTTAATTGAATTTTTTTATTAATTTTTGAGGGAAATTTTATTATAAATGATATTATGTTCATCCATTTATTTCAACTATTGGTGATTGCATTCATAAGGCTAATTGAGCATTCTTGGAATCGCTAATTTCATGTAGCGTTAAATTATACAAAAGATATGATAGATATAAAAAGAATATATACATATATATATATATATGTGAATGATATTGTCTTCACATCTTTTTTTCATTTTTTAAAATTATAATTTAATTTGGTGATATGACATATCGTATTTAAAATATTCCTCAAATTTGAGTTACATAAATTTTATTGAATCTTTTTATTAATTTTTGAGGAGAAACTTATTATAAATGATATTAGGATCACATTAATTTTGCTATTATTTCTTAAATTATAATTAATTTGATGGCATCTAAATTTATCTATATGTCTATATTTATATATTTGAAAGCAGTGTATGATTGCAATTAATTTTGACGAAATAGAAATTATTTTTTTTAGAGTTTTGAATATTTAATTAAATAAAAAATTATGATTGGTTGATTTTTAAAATAAATTCCACACATAGAAAAAGAAATTAAAATTAATTTTTAATCTCACTTATCCTACTACAACGTAATTGTTTATCACTTCAAGACTCCTATTTTACTCTACTTCTCGAAATTTTCTAAAACTTAAGTCTCCATATCGCCTGCTAACAGATATAATACGATCTGCATCAATATTAATTATTAAAGAAGAACTAAACTGAGAGAAAAAGAAATTCTTTATTCATATTTGTTCAATCGTTTTCATGTTTCTTTTTTCATTAGTTTATCATTTTTCAACTTCTTTGATAATGTTTTTATAGATTTATATTTTCAGTAATCTCTATATATTTGTTTTTTTTCCAAGTTCTTATTTCTTAATTTAATTTTTTATTTCAATTTTTTTAACGTTTTTCTAAGAATCATGGAGATTGTTGGAATTTTGTTTTTCTTTCTTTTTTTTTAACTTTTTTTTTCCTAAATTGTTAAATTTCATTTTTAATTTTAATGTTCATAGATCTCTTTACAATTTATATCTCTTTTCACTTAATGAAAATTTTCAAATAATAAAATTGTTTTCATTTTTTAGTTCAACAGTTCATCTAATTTATGTTGTTAGTATTTCATTTTTATGCTTTTGGTTTTATACATATAGTTTAACAATTGTCGTATTATTTTGTTTTTGTCCTTTGTCATTAAGTTTTTCCTTCAAGTTCTTTATTTTTTTTATATTTTATTTTTATGTTTTCCATTTGTTTATCATTTTTAGTTTATTTGATAAAGTTTGCGTATATTTATTTTTAAGTGATCTCTGTATATTTGTCTTTTTCTTACTTTCAAGTTCTTAAATGGGTAATCTTTTGAACTATTTTCTTTTATACCTAGCTTGAAAAAAAACTTCCACACAACAGAGTTAAAAATTTTAATTTTTAGGGGTTGCTAGCAGGGTCTTGTGATGAGTTTGAAGCAAGAATGAGTGAGGCCGCAAAAGTGTCGGTGGTGGTGGAGTATTCAGGCAAGAGTAAATGTTGGTAATTTTAGATTATTAGGGTAATCTCAAGGCAACATATATATAACGTATAATACCAAATATGGCTTCGGTCTTGATACCAACTAGATCAATGACAAATAGAGTCAATTCATACTAGATTTGTAAGTCCAGCTATGGTTCCAAATCAGTACCATGTCTCGTTTTCCAACTTGGATTTGACACTAGAAACATGTATGATTTCTATCATACAACATATATGTAGTTCACATTAGTAATGTATAGATGTAACTAATACCAGATAAGATAAATAAAGAACCAATTTGAAAACTTATTTTTTTCGGCAACTGGTACTAGAAAATGTCATTCCAAACATTGGCGAATGTCATTCTAGTAACTTATTTCAATGACTGAATCATCAACTTTTGCCAACTTGCCTTAAAGAAATATTTGCTCAACTATCCAATGCATTGGGACAGCGAAATTCCTTTCAGGATAAGACAGTCCAGAGATGCTACTACAAGCCGCACAACTAAACAAATATCTCACTTCGAAAACTAATCAACTCTTTATAAGTGTATACAAGTGTTTTGATCTATGACACTCATATTCGAGTGAAGGTATGAACTACCAGACTAGAATCAAGATATAGACACGAAGTGAAAAAGTACAAGCCATATTCACTCACAAGATTTTAGGCTCACATTCAGAAAATAGAATTATCACAAAGATCTCATAGAGATTTTCATATCATGTCATAGTTACTCATCGGCCTCTCACATCTTTTTCAAGTCTTGTACTATTTATAGGGAGCATATAATCTAATGCACAAAAGGTGCCTTTAATGCATTAACTTGGTAAATCAAAACCAGCTATAATAGCTAGAAACATTCCAGCGGTTTCTGTAGCTTAATACCAGTTACATCTAAAACCGCTGGTATAACTTCCAGCAACGATTAGTAACATTCCAGGCAACAACCAAAAACGTACTAGTCAGAATAGTATTTTCTATGATTAACACCAGCAGTAAATGGCATATAAATGTTTTGCAACAACTCACTTCAATTTTAATTTGAATTCAAACCAAATTTCAGAGTAAGTTCCAGACGAAATTCCAACAAAAAGATAAGACTAAGTCAATTTGTCTTATGCGGAACTTAGTTGATATTTAACAAGTAATCAACACTTGACTTCATAAATACATGAATTATATTAGTTGAACATCCAATGTGGGATATAACATAACCCATAAATATTTATCTTTATGATTTACTTATTCCATAATATATATATGGGCTTTATTCTATGGATTCAACCATAAATGACATCCTTCCATTCTTGAATAAAAACACTCATAAATATTAACATACAAACATGCCATTTCCAACAGTAAATTATTGTTGTTTGTGTATAGTATAGCCAAACTCCAATTGTACTCCTTTTTGCAAATATATATATATATATATATATATATATATATATTATATAATTACATGTGCATTTCGCTAACATTAGCTAACATATCATACTACGCATAAGCGACTCCACAATCATATCAGTGGGATCACCTGACCTATATGATAATTTTTTTTTCCTATTATTATGTATATATTTCTTATATTAAATATTAATTAATATGGTATTATATGACTATTTGACCCCACATTAAACTTTCCAAAATTTTAGATTAGCCCATTATGTATAATTTAAAACAATAGGCACTGGAATTGTAGTGCAACAACGCCAATAGTGGGAGTTCGAACTAGCACTATTGAGGTATTAGGTTTGAACGTTCTTGTCCTCTCCCTTTTCTCTTTGGATGAGTATGTGGCGTTCCGATTGACATCTATAAGATGTATCGAGTTGATTGTATCAAAAAAAATGGATAGGCATGTGCGCGCGCATGTGGCGTTCGGGTTGATGGGTTCAAACCTTCTTGTTTTCTCTCTTTTCTCTTTGGGCGAGTTTGTAGAATTTCAATTGACATCAATAAAGTATCTCGAGTTGATTGTATTAAAAAAAAATGAATGAGTGTGTGATTGCATATGTGGTGTTTCGATTGATATCTATATGATGTCTCGAATTGATTGTATAAAAAAAAGGACGAATTACACTGACTACCCCTGAGGTTTGGCTAATTTACGAAAAACTCCCTACTTTTTCAAAAATTACCAAAAACCCCCTAAGGTTTCAAAAATATTACAAACTTATTCAAATTTCCGAAAATACCCCTTCCCTTTTTTTGGGTGATTTACACTGACCACCCTGAGATTTGGTTAATTTACGAGAAACCCCCTATGGTTTCAAAAATTACCAAAACCCCCCCAAAGTTATACAAATATTACAACCAGCACCTATTTAGGTTGACTTATTAACAATATTAAATCTTTTTTTTCCTCTCTGTAATATTGTTATCATAAAATTTTCATGTAATAGATTTGAAAAAAAAATGTGATTATTTATTCAAATAAATATTCTGAATTTAATACATTAAAGGTATCTACCAACACATCAAGTATGTTATATTATCGCTAATACGGAGTAAATTTTAAGAGAAATGAGTTAGAGTCCTCAAGCTAAATAAAATTTTCAAGTGCATTATTTAATTTCAATTTTTTATTTCAATC
The DNA here is from genome assembly GCA_026212405.1 of Petrea volubilis. Classification (NCBI taxonomy): domain Eukaryota; kingdom Viridiplantae; phylum Streptophyta; class Magnoliopsida; order Lamiales; family Verbenaceae; genus Petrea; species Petrea volubilis. The sequence goes on along the minus strand of CM047886.1, from coordinate 1,671,742 downwards.
AATGTTTATATTTCTCATTTCACATAATCATAATTTTTTTTTCCAAATCTATTAAATTAAAATTTTATGATAACAATATTACAGAGGGGAAAAAAAGAATTAATATTGTTGATAAGTCAACCTAAGTAGGTGCTAGTTGTAATATTAGTATAACCTCAGGGGGTTTTTGATAATTTTTGAAACCACAGGGGGTTTCTCGTAAATTAGCCTAATCTCAGGGTGGTCAATGTAAATCACCCAAAAAATGGGAAGGGGTATTTTCGAAAATTCGAATAAGTTTGTAATATTTTTGAAACTTTAGGGGGTTTTTGATAATTTTTGAAAATATAGGGGATTTTTTGTAAATTAGCCAAACCTCAGGGGTGGTCAGTGTAAATTTTCCTAAAAAAAATGACATTAAATTTTGACCACTATATTTGACAATTTTAACCCAATGTTTGACAGTTATGGAGTCACCAATTATACTACGCACTAATAATGAACTAATAAGATCAAAATCTTGGCTCACAGCACCTACACTAGCATGTATATATATATTGGTTATATATGATGTATGTATATATATATATCGGTACAAACAGAGTTGATGAGTTCATGCACGGGGCTCGAGGTGAAATTTAACTGCCGTAAAATTACTGCGATATTCGTGGGACTTGGCAATGATTACGAGATAGACTATAATTTATTTTTCATTTAAATAACTCTTCGGCATCTGATGGATATGATCATGTATCTTTTTTCTTGCTCGCAATAAATTCTTGATCTCGTCTTTGTGCGATGAAACATGTGCTAAACTTTGTGATTTAGTATTCCAAAAATAAAAAAAAAATTCGCAGGTATGAAAATTTTAAATTATTTTTTTAATTATATACATTTTATGAGATAATTATTAAAAATCTAATATTAATATACATTTTATATTTATGACATTGAATTAAATCTTGATATTATCTGCATATATCTATTCATCTAAAATACAGTTAACCAATTTTTGTAGCATCAAATTCATAAATTCTCAAGATGCGTTGAGTCAATTGCGATTTCAAATCCATAACTCTCCAATTGCGGTCAATAAACCTCTAAACTAACTACACAGTCAAATTCATAAATCTCGAAGACGCCATTTTCAAGCTTTCAAGCTAACTACGCAAATTTTTCCAATCAAATTCATCAAATTCAATAAGTCTTGGTGCTCGATAAGGAGAATTAGTCCGTAGACATTTTTCCTCACAATTCATTTTAATTCACCGACATTCATCTATCCATAAAGCTATCAAATCTCAATGGGTTATTCTTTTACCCAAGATATATATGTCTTTGAAGTCCTAAAAAATAAGAACACTCAAGAGTCGAGAATCAGGAATATACTTTGTAATTGAAGGAAAAAAAAAAAAAAAAAAGCAGAATTGTTTTCCTACAAAATTTTATTTAATTGAATTTTTATTAATTCATTTGTTCATTGATTTTAACATATTATATTTGTGTGAAATTTTTAAGCGGAAAAATTAATCAAAAATAGAGACTAAAATGAAGAACAATTGCCGTGAGAAAAACAGTTCAAAATTCATAAGAATATGTAGTCTTAATTTCTTTCGAAATGGGAAAATATTATTTTATGGATTGGGTTTTTGGACCCACATATGCACTTAACGATTGTGATTCAATCATATCATGTATATGAATATTTTTAATCAAATAAAATAAGTATAAAATAAATCATAACCGTTGAGTGCATATATAAAATTTAACTCGTGCATAAAAAGAATTTCTGTTTCAAAAAGTCTCAAATAAAACCAAACATGGAGCACCCTCTGTATGGTAGGCTTGGGAAGGGGACAAAAAAGAAAAGCAAGAAAAAGAGCTTGGCCATTCGGAAAATGAAATATTATTTTGGGATATCCAAGAAAAAGGAGTAATTTATTTGGAGAAAGTCGACTTATATATAATTGTTCGTTTGACCCGAGTACTATTTATATAAATATTTTTATATTGTTTTACTAATAATATGACACAGTATGCAAATACTTGCATAATTTATATATAATTACTCTAGGATCCATATGTATATATATATATATATATATTATATTAATAAAAGTACGAAAAGATAGAAGTTTGTATATGTGAGTGTAATTGTCTATTTTAAAAATAAAGTTTCAACTATTATAAAAAAATATAATGAAAAAAATTAATTATTGGATGAAATAACAAAAATTTTTTAATATATTCAGAAAAATTTTATTTTTAATTATCTTTTGTCATTGAAACCTCACAAAAATATATGAAAAAAATAATGTGTCTAAAAAGTGTCGACGGCATTGTTGATAATATGCATGGCACACTATCAAAAATGTCAGATTTATTTAATTTATGAACATAGCACGTGGTGCATCAAACACGTGTTGTAGAAGTATCAAAAAAATATCGTGTCCGACACAATATTAACACTACACGATTCTAATTTTAGAAGTGTTCGTGCTTTGTAGCATGATACCTACAACTCTCACCATTACATAGCCTAAATCCCAAAGCAGGGAAATAACATTCACAAGTCAATCTAAATTAAAATTTTCTCTTTAAACTTTCATTCTCTTAGGTTTCTCTATTTTTATTTGAGGGTCACTGTGTCTGTGTTAAACCAACTATGAGGCATCCACTACGAGATTTCTTTGTGGTCTCAAAAATTCACTTGAAGTTCTAGAATTCAAAACTTGGTTTGAAAGGCTCGACCCTAATAAAGAATCACGTCAAACCCTCACGAGGTTCGACTTGTTACATAATTGATCTAAATATACTTGATTATTAAGAAAATGAGATTTAGAATGTGTATTTTCAAATAAACAAGAAAAATATCAGACTAAGCACCGATAGGTATTTTGATTGTGACTCAAAAATTGTTTTGTATTGTTGTTTGAATATCTATAACAACTGTACACGTATTTATGTATATGTGCATCACATATGAATATAGTACATTTTTGTGAATTACTTTTTTTTATCATTATTTATATTAGTACCATTATTTAATTTGAGAGAATATAATTAGTTAAAGGCTAATCATCCGACTCATGACGCTTACAACGATGCGTGGTAAATGTTTGATCATGATATTTTTTTATTATATTCACTATAAACATATGTTGTATATTAATGATTGATTAAAATAAATAAAAAAAGAATATTTTTAGAAGTGTCGATATTGTTAACTATTCGAATATCATAGTTTACATGTGAATCTTAATGATGTTTTGTAACTAGAGAAACAAACAAACAAACAAAAACAAAAAAGAAAAACCTCAATGATGATTAATCTATTTGTCGGCGTTGCGTTTGGCCAGTCACTAAAGTAGGGCCCCAAAAGCATGAAAAAGGGTCATGTAATTGTATTATATTGAGTATATATCTTGGTCTTCCACGCAACTGAGATGTGGCTAATCCTCACCCGGGGGCCTCTAGAACAAACTAGCACATGCTAGGCGCCAATTATGGTGATTGAATTTGGTCTGGCACTTCTTTTTTTTTTTTTTTTTTTCTTAGTCTCTCGATTTTAATTTACTAAACGATCAATTTGGATCGAGTACTACAAAAACTCATTATAAAACTATCTTCTTAATTTAATTGCTCAATTAACAATTTCAATTTTCAAATCCTAAACGTTGTTTAAGAGATCTAACATTTTATTTTGTTAGACTAATTGATAATTGGTAATTTAGTCGGTACTTGATCCCATTATTGAGGCGTTATCTTATAGATACAATTGCAATTTATAATACACGAATACTATGAAAAACCTTTCCGTCTAGTATTGAATATTTATTTGATATGTTTTAAATGAGAAACTCATCGAAAAACTTAAATTGTTAGCGATAAAAGATATCAAATATTTATTTTTCAAATACATGAATTATTATTTAGTATGCCTTTCTTATTTAAAAGTTTAAATTATTAAAAAAATATCGGATATATATTATTTCCAATAATATGAATACAGTTTGGACACAACCCATACACGTGTCTAAGAGCCCAAGTATGTCCGGAAATTGGAAAGAGAAAAAGAAAATAACCTATACGGTATCGGACACAACTAAAGTCCGATACATTTTGGCACAAGGAGCTCTTCTTATAATTTTAAAGAGTTAAATTTTATAAAGTTTAGTGAAAAATATACGGAATGAAGAAATTAAATTCATACCTCGGAATTGAACAACTTTATCGTATAATTTGTATGAAATATACTTATTTGCATTTAGAGATTTGAGCCATGATGAACATATATTTGGTTTTAATTAGAGATAATTATTTAATAATAAATATTTATATTTTTTTGGTCTATTATTATTATTATTTATTTATTTTATCTCTCATCTGTTATCTTCTACGTTCTTTTTACTCTCTCATTTTTTATATTTGGTTTTAATTAGAGATAATTATTTAATAATAAATATTTATATTTTTTTGGTCTATTATTATTATTATTTATTTATTTTATCTCTCATATGTTATCTTCTATGTTCTTTTTACTCTCTCATTTTTTATCTCTCTCTCTCTCTCTCTCTCATTTTTTTATCTCCCATAATTCTTAATATCCTTTTTTTTAATTTTTTTGTAATTATTTTCTTAATTTTTTATTTTAAATTATTTTATTTTTACTTATCAATAATTTCATAAAACTTATTAAGAGATAGTTAAAAATATTTTGATGGTATACATTCGACCTAAATTGTAGTATGTCATTAAATTATATTATTTTTAATTATGCACACACATCGAATATGCCAATATTATTATTATAATATAATATTTTAATAGTCATATATATATACACACATATATATAAAAATATTTTGATGGTATACATTCGACCAAAATTGTAGTACGTCATTAAATTATATTATTTTTAATTATGCACACACCTCGTAGTGAATATATATATACATATATATATATATAACACCAAAGTCAGAAAATGTGAATGGCAGTGTATAAATATACATTATAAATTTTCTCTTGAAAAGTTGTAGTAGGTCTAATAAAAGGGTTTTCTTTTATTATTTTTTATTTTTATTTTTTTGTGTGAATCTATTATACTATTTACCGCTATACTTTGTATATATATATATATATATATATATCATTTTATTTTGTGTGAAAGGATGGAAGATATGTGCTTAAATACTACCAGTTTGTATTTTAACTATTATTTAAATTAAATCAATGATTGCCAATTCGCATTGGTACTGGGGCGATTTATGAAAAGAAGAAGCCAAAAAACTTAACTGAAATGAAAAAGAAAGAAAATCAAATTAATTAGTTGACTACTATATATAGCAACAAGACATAATTCAGAGTGTGTTAGACTGAGCTTATTTTAAAAAAATTATAAGATATTTTTGGAGTTTTTAAGTTTCTGCATTTTGTTTTAACAATAAATTGTTAATGAGTTTGGGTAAAATAAGATTATAGATTATAAGTTGTTTTGGAGTTTATAAATTATGATTTTGTATGGTAAAAATGAAAGCTTATAAATTATTTTAAATATAATGATTACAAAAAATAAAACTGTAAAATCAATTTCATATAAATAAATATTTTTTTGAGATAGTATAAATGCTATATTGATAAAAATAAAAATATTTATATTGTTTTATCTTTTGGTGTTAGATAGTTTACAAACTACTCCGAAAAAAAGTTGGGAGAGTTTTTTTTTTTCTTTTTCTTTGTGAGCTTATAACTTATAAGCTCATTTACTTAAAAAATTATCAAACAAATTTTAGAAGCTTATAAGATTAGCCAAACACTCTCTAGATGACTAGAAAAAGGCAATATATATACACACACAATATATATATATATATGTGCGTGTGTGTGTGTATGTATATATCAACCCCAACAATTTCTTCATCGTTCCAGTCGATGTTGCACCTAGTGCACAGTACCAAGTGCATCAAAAAGTAACATGTGTCGCTTTTTTGTAAAATTAAACGTTAAATCCCTAACAGTTTAACGTCAAAATTTTTTAATTTTACCAAAAGTAACACATGTCACTTTTTTGTGCACAAAGTGCAACTACGACTGAACCCTCTTCATCCCCCGCTACTACTACTACTTTTATTCCCATCTCACTTCTGAACACAATCCCGCATTCAGATCCGTTTCAGAGGCTCACACACTTAGCCACCACCGCGATAGCCCGAGACCGACACCTCAAGAATCCCCAAAATGCTTGTATCTCCACCACCCCATTATACCCCTACAGTGGAGCTTACTCAATCTCCCCCGGCTTTGGCACCCCGCCTCAGCCCGTCCTGATGATCGTCGACACCGGCAGCAGCTTTTCTGGGTTTCCTTGCACCAAAAGATACATATGCACTTATGCAGAAACTGTTCTGTTTCCCCCACTTCGTTCCTCCCCAAACAGTCCTCTGCCCGGATGCTTGGGTGCACGAACCCGAAATGCGGGTAGGTGCACAAGTCATTTGATCCAAGCACCGGCTATCGGGACTGCAAGTATTTTGAAAATAATTATACACAGGTATACCCGCCGTATATGATTCTCCACGGCCTCGGCTCGACCAGTGGCATCACCATGGTCGACACCCTCGACATGGGCAGTATGAAAATACAAGATTTTCTCGTGGGTTGCTCTCTTTTGTCATCAAATCAGCCCGAGGGCGTAGCTAGCTTCGCCCGGGGGGGTTCCTTCACTCCCAAGCCAGTTGGGGATCAAGAAATTTTCTTACTGCCCCGCTTTCCACAAATTCGACAACACCGCTAAAAGCAGCTCCCTTGTGATGAACCCCGGAAGGCATTCGGATAAAAAGACCGAAAATTACAGCTACATCCCCTTTCTGAAAAATCCGAACGCCGACCTGTCGAACTACTACTATGTTGGCCTGAAGAAGACCATTGTACGAGGAACTCCCGTATGATGTGAATGGCAATGGCGGGACAATAGTGGACTCGGGCTCGACTTTCACTTACATGAACGAGGTTGCGTTCAGTGTTGTCTCTGATGCTTTTGCTGAGAGTACTGTTAAGGAATACAAAAGGGCCGAGGATGTCGAGTCTCTGACAGGGCTGAGGCCCTGTCTCCACGTTACAGGGGAGGGCACTGTCAGAAAGCCAGGATTAAAGCTGCATTTTAAGGGTGGAGCTGAAATGGAGCTGCCATCAGAGAACCATTTCTTCGTTGTTAATGATAAGGAAGTCGTTTGTTTGACTATGGTTATGAACAACATGGTATTAGGGCCAGACCTCGTCAGGGAAACGTTGGTGATCTTGGGTAACTTTTTTATTCAAAATTTTGAGGTTGAGTATGATTTGGGGAACGAGAGGTTCGGATTCAAATAACAATATTGTTCCTGATTAAATTAATGAAAGATCAGTATTCAAACAACAATATTGTTCGTCATAAAGTTAATCAAAAATCAATGTGTAGTTGAATGTCATTTTTATTTTTTGTGTTTTGGTCTAAGGGAAAATAGTGAAGTGATTTTTTTTTTATGGTATAATTGGTTAAAATGATTAGGCTAATAAACAGAAAAAACGGTACTTTGAACTGTGGCAATAGTGTCATTCATCATGATATTAGGTATGAAATTTATGGCAAGATGAAACTAGTTGACGGTTGCATCGCTTTATGTCCCCTCTCAAAAATATATTTTGAATATTTTTTGTAAAAATAAAAACTATGTAAACCTGCTAAACTTTGCCATAAGGTAAGAAAATGGTAGTACCATTTTTGATCAAACAAAAAGACTATGGATATATTGGATAATGAATTTCGTACATAAAATATTTAATGTCTTAAGTGAATGGACTTTATATTTTGACATTTCGTAAGTGTACTTATTTTGGTATGATAATTTTCTTAATTAAAATTCTTCAAAAAAATGCATGTTTGATTTGTATGTGTAATATGATATTAAGAATACAAAATTTTGATTTTGTCTCATTAAATTCCATTTTTTAGTAATTTCACATGTCAATTTTAAGAATAAAATGAACAATATACAAGAATAAACTGAAATGCATAATTTGAAATGCCAAAAACTCACCTTCCACGTAAGATTGTTATACCGTATTATATGGCATTCCTCATAAAAACCAAATTACAATTGATCGTCTCATAAAAAATTCAACGAAAAATCAAATGTGCTTAAAAATACATTTCAAAAGGTCCAAATACTTTATAAATATATATCAAAGAAGTCCTATATAAACATTAGATGCAAATTCAAATTCTTTTTCACAACATTGAACCAAGCACACGACAATTGTTCTTAAAAAAGGCAACTCAAAACCAATATCACCAATTTTCTTAGATTCTTACAACTCGAATCTCTGTCCATCTACAACACAAAAAAAGAGGTTTCTCTTAAAGCCTTCAAAGTTAGCACATTGGGAAACCGCCCTCTCTCTCACCCACCACCCGTATTTCTCGAAAACGACTTGGCCGGACAATCCAGCTGGCCGGAGCTATCCGCATTGTTTTTCCAAACGCTGGGAGATGATTTATTCCAAACACCTCCCGACGTTCTACTCAACCTCCAATCTTTGCCTACGTCACCCGACCTCCAATCTTTGCCTACGTCACCCGACATTCTGTTCAACTTCCAATCTTTGCTCATATTGCTCGCCGCACCACCCCTGGACTTCCAGAAAGCGGGGTCTGCCTGTCGAGGTCTATCATTCGTAACGGACCACTGGCTCGTGCCAGAAATTTGAAGGTGTTCGATGCCTCCATAATCGTCCATCCTAGAATGTCCAGCTCTTGGTATCCCGTTATACTCGGTTCTCGCGGAGGACGGCTGACGATCCCTAGCATTACCGTAATCCCGACAAAACGTACCAGGTTTACTTACGGCAGATGATTTACCTCTGCCATAAGTACTGAACCCATAACTAGCAGCTTTGTATACGACTGTTGGGGCATGATTTTGTCGATGATGATCCCTAGTATCATAGTCCCGACAAAACGTACCAGGTTTACTTACAGCAGATGTTTTGCCTGGGCCTGAAGTACTGAATCCATAGCCAGCACCATTATATACAGATGCCGGAGCATGATCGCGTTGACTTTGATCCCATTTATGCTCTGGCTTAATCATTTGCCTTTGATTCCTGAAACCTGTACGCCAAGAATTTTTGTTAGCGAATTTTAACATAAGGTATTGATCGAAGTTACACACCTGTTACCGTTACTTGAAATGCCATTTCCATGGTACTCGTGCCAGAGTACGGTTTCCATTATGTCCTCCTCATACACAGTCTGCAAAGCCACACTTTCAAGAAATCACAAGTTTTACAAAAAACATTTATGATGTTCATGCGTTTATATAGAATTATTCTTGGTTGCTATCTCTATATATTGTATCATCATAACGGGAATGAATCGTTCATGGATGGAGCTGTCTACCTTTTCCGGAATATTTACACCTCCAAGTAGCTGAGGAACGTGCTCGAAATTTTGATTTATCTCATAGAACATACATCTGATCATTGAGTCAAGCCGACATTACTGACCAGAATAGAGATATATAATTATTTGCAGTATATTATTATGTCTGCTTACATATAATTTCGGGTGTGTTCCCCCTTGTTATCACCAACTGCTTCCGTAAGGTCCTCCGGCATCGCATGTAGAGTACCTTTAATTCCCTCACTGCAATTGATACATAAAAACACAGACACGCGCATGCATACGTGCATGCATACACGCCTAAATCAGTGAATATGGCTGTTGCGCGTGTGTTTACCGAGCAGTTTAATTTCATTTTTCCTTATGTTTTCCCTCGACATGCGTGCGTGTGTGTGTGCTGTGCTGACATGAAATACATGTTGTGAAAATCTTACATGGTGCTATCCATCATGATTGCATCCTTAATCTTCTTTGATTCTGCTCTAGTCCGGGAGTAGAAAATAACCTCTTGGCTCACAAACAGCCTATCAAGAGACTGCAAGTTTCTGATTTTCTCAAAGTCCTACAATGTTATTAAAATATAAGAGAACTACATCAACATAGGATTTCAAGAGGTCAATTAAGTAACATATTGATCAGGCAACACAATTCTAAATCAAACAAACAAAGTCTGTAAGAATTATATTATACCTTCAGCTCGTTTTCTAGCTTCCTTGTCTCTATAAGAAGACGCTCTTCCTCTATGAATGGAAGCTTGCAGATACCCTTAAGAAGATAAAACATACCGTTTTAATTAACAAATATAACAAACAATTTAACTAAGACTCACAAAGAAACCGGTAATACCTGCCACATAAATCTTTTCCCATCAACATCCGTCTCAAACTCTGCATATTAGTAAGAGTTATTATAAATATACATGCACACATATATAGAACATAATTCAACTGGATGTACCAGCGGGATAAAAGTCGATAATTGTTGAGTCCTTGTCAATCATGAGTCCCTTGTATGCTATAGGTAGTGCATGAGCACTGCATACAGACATTTCCAAGTATCAATATAAACTGAAAATTTACCGAAAAGCGAAAGAAAAAATAACATTAATGATAAAATGATAAAATTTACCTCCTAGGTGGGAGGACACCCATCAGTTGATCAAATGGCTTAAAGGGCAAACCTTCCTGAAACTTAACCTTCACTTGGGAGAGTCCTTTCAAGTCTGATGCAAACGGACCATAGTGATATGGATAAAACCTTACATAGCAACCAAATATCAAATATTTGTTAGGTTATGACTTCAAATACGTCAAAAAATAACCAAACAAGTGAACATATATGTGTGTGTGTGTGTGTGTACATTTACACATACCATGTCCACGACGGAACCCCCCAAAAATAGTACAGGAGAACCCAACAGATCCCCTCACAATATTTGGCAACCTAAATAAAGTTATATATATAAGAAAATATAATTTAATTTACACAAGCACACACACACACACACACACAAAAGGAGAAATTCAATAATTAAGCAAAATGAGAAACAGGGAAATGATTAGAAAATCTTTTAACATTTCAACAGACCACATTTTTTCTGATTTCTTTGATCTCGTCTGGGCATTGAGCACAAAATTTTTCTCCGTAGTATCTTTCCCTCCAGCCAGGGCTGCCAAATTTCACCTATAACACAGAAGAATGCATCTTGATTATGTTATCGCTAAATGTTAACTAAAATGCTAACAAATGTAAATTTATGAGTCCAACTTTGGACATATATAGTTACGAACTTTATCTGGTCCAAGACTGCCATCTTTGAACAAATCAGATTGGTCTCGAATGTAGTCTTTAAGCTTCTTCTTTAGCTCCTTCGTATTATTCAAAACCTGAAATACATTTTAACACCAAAAACCTTCAATAAATTTGAGAGGAGACAATAACTTAAGCATAGCAAATATAAAACATATATACATATATATCAACTTTAATAGCATAGTAAATAAATCAAGATAGAAATTTTAACCACATCAACATCTCCGGCAGAAGAAGACATCTTTGATTCCTGTCAGAACAATTCATAAAATAAATCTAAGAGACAAGGCCAAATCGAAGTTCAGAACAAATAACAAAAGTTGTGAACTAAAGTGTTTTTGCTTGGTTGAAAAGGCATAAACATACTTCAACAACATCAACATTGCCGGCAAACGAGCACACAACATCCGATACTCTTCCATCCTCTATGTCGTTCTTTTCATCATCTTTCTGGATGAAAAATTAACTTTGTCGCTTTATCACACCAATCGTAAAGTATAAACCACTTACATTTAAGATAAACTAATAAACATCAATTATAAATGCCAAACTAACCGTGTTTCTATATTCCGCAAGTATCCGCCTCAATTTCCTTTCTCTAACTTGCGATCTTTTTCCGAATATTTTCTCCTCGAACGTGCCGACGCTGAGAATAAACCTTTCAACTCTTTTTAATTTTATGAAGCCACCTTTCTTGTCTTCCACCTATTTCCAGCGCCATAATCAGATATAACCACCATAAGTAACTATATAAAGCTCTATTTTATGTGTATCTTTTTTTAATAAAATAACAAACACACCTTTTATATTTTGCTGAAAATTAATTTTTGACCAAAAAAATAAAAATTTCTGGCTCAATCACTGATTATCTTTATGTTTATAGGAATTACCTTACACATGTCCACCAAGTAACCTCCCAAATTTTGGAACTCTTTCTTGTAAACATGCATAAGCAAGTCAATACAGCCCTAGTAACAGGAAAACAAAATATTATATATAGATATATAGATATATATATGGTTGTATTAACTTCAAAATTGCATTAGTATTGAGGGACAAGTGTGGACCTCATGGATTTCAAGGCTTGGCATATGAGGAAGAAAATCGTTGCCGGCAAAGAAGCAAATGAAGATGAACTCATCAATAATCCTCTCAAAATCGTATTCGAATTTCTCGGGAGGACTCGTAATTTTCATGTCAAAAGCCAAATATTCTCGGAGTACCCACACGTTAAGAAACTGATAACATCGAAAAATTAAATAAGATCAAGATTAATATATATATATATGCGCATATTATCACTATTCTTTTGCAATGGAAAAGATTTGTAATGTACCTGATACGTTTGCTCTTTATTAACCGGCCAACAAGACTTACTCTGCTCGGATTTACGCATATTGTGCCCCAAAGATACTTCAGAACTAAATTCAACTTTCGGAGATAGGACCTCCTGGAAAGAAAACAAAGCATTAACAGTTACGGAAAAATAATTGGAAATATAGAGACAAAAAATAAAATGTAAACACTCCAATGAAGCTTGCGAACCTCTCTGAGAATGGAGAAATGGATTTCATGTGTGGCCAACGCAAGCATGATTAAATCTGCATCCTGTGCATTAAGATCAGCTTTAAAAAAACTCAAATCACATAATAAAGAAAAAAATTAATGATAACTACTTCTAAGCATATGGATTATTACACAAGCATAACCTAAGACATTAAGAAGCTATATATATGAACTCAAATGTGTGGTCCCATACCAAGCCATACAGGCAGTGCCTGGTATTCGGATCATATCCTGGAGACGAGCGTTGAGCTCGGATGAACGACATGATTTTGTGTTCCCCTTCACCAGGGACATTATCGTCCGATAGGATAACCTTCGAAAAAAGAAAACACACAATCACACACAATGTAATTGCATTTTCTTGTTCCGAATAAAAATATTTCAGATACATGGGAATTAATTGTACAATTCCTTAGAAAACCTTGATTTTCCTCCAAGCCGGATCCTCACTCATCCGTCGCCTGATGTAGCTCTGAAGTTTCTTTGAGAGCATGTTCATAAATTCGGTCCCCGGCGTTATGACATTTGAATCAGCAACTTGGGATTCTTGCTTAGGCAAAAGGACTTTCCCTTCTTTTGAGAATTGTTTTCTCAACTTGTCCTCCATTTCTTCCTGGACAGGGAAACGAAACACGCTATCAATGTTTTAGGCACCAAACAGAACTGCAACAAACACACACACACACACACACACACACATATACATGTATGTATATATATATGTATGTATATTGTAAGGGAAATGAATCACACAAGCAACTGAATGTCCTTTGCAGCACGAAATCGCCTGCCCCTCTGCTGATTCATCTTCGCACGAGGAGCTACACCATCTAGAGATGATTAATGAAAATTATTGTTAAAAACGGCATCATTAAGCATATCATTATTACTAATTTGATGAAATATCAAACAATTTGAAGGGATACCTTAACAATATGAGAATTTTGTGATACATACTAAGCAACTTCATACAAGTATACCATTTTCTTGATTAATTATAGGTGGAATTAACTTAAATCCCCTTCATATTTGTTCAAAAGACAAATAGATATAAATAAAAGAACAGACAGATGTACAAATCGTACCAATGGCCATATACAGCAACTTTCGAGGCCTAACAATGTTAAAGAGTCGATCAATGTACTCATATATACTGTTGAACACCTCTTCAAAGGTTGTCGGGGGAAAAAGCTGGATACAATAAAACAAAATTAATTCAGAACTTTGAAAAAAAAAAAAAGAAAAAAACAAGAAAAAGATCACAGCTACAAAAATGAAGTAAAAAAAAAAATCATTTCTTGACATTTACTAGAAAATCCCTTTATATATTGTGCCCTAAACAGAGAAAAAGATAAAAACTTTACATATACCCAAATAAAATCTCACTATATTTAAGAGCAGAAGCAGAAAAAGAAGCTTTTTTTTTTTCGTTTATCAAAATGGAAGTGTAAGAAATGGAAGATGAAGGTAACATTATCATCAGGATGAAAACAGGGGTGTATAATCCCGTTCATGTCGAGATAAAAATTATCAAACTCCACTCCATTTGGGTTCTTCGAGCTGCAATCAACTTGCTCTCCTTTCTCTTCTATGGCGTGGGAAACTATTTTGGGATACTTATTCACCAGCCACCTGTAAAACGACGGAACTCCCATTCTCTCTCCTGACTATCTCTCTCTGGCTCTCGTGTGTGTTCTGCAACAACTATATATGTGCGTGTGTGTGTGCGTGTGTGTGTGTGTGTGTCTATATATTGGTTATATATATAGATCTGGCTAATTCTAGCGATGATCTAACTTTATCTTTTTCTTTTTTTTTTTTTGATAGTGATCTAACTTTATCTCTCAGAAATGCAATGATTAAACTCGAGTTGATGAGTTCATGAGTTCATGCACGGGGCTAGAGCTAGATCACATAGTTCTTCTATAACGCTCATCGCACTGTCGCACAGATCTCGACTTGGCGAACTGAGTGCCGGAGCGCCGCACTAAGAAGCATTAAGAAAACTTAATTCGCGCACTAAAAAATCTTAATTCGCGCTTTTGTATTTTTAATTCTCGACTTATTATTTCATAAGTCTGAGACTTTATATTTTAAATTCTCGAATTAGTGTTCACTAATTCTCGATTTAGTGCAATAAAGCACCTTAATTCTCATGTCTTAGTTCTCCGATCAGAAAAAAAAAAGAAAAGAAAAAGGAATCCTTATTTAAATAATCCTAAGTCCAAATCTCTTACTAAAACACAATAAAAGTCAAAACCTATTAAGAAAAGGGGAAGATCATTAGTCAGCTAAGTAAAACAAAAAATAAAAAATCCTTTGTACGTCTCTCTCTCTCTCTCTCTCTCTTGCGCGCGCGCGTGCAATTTTGATAGGATAAAGAAGGAGAACAGAATTGGAGAATAATTCATCTACTTTGTATCTCTCTCTCGCAACTCTTGTCTATTTGTTATTTTGACTTTGTTCGAAGTAGTGAAAATTTGTTGCCCAATTAAGTGATACGTATTGTGTTATTCATGATATTGTATTTTTGAGAAGTTTACTTTGTAAAAATTGGGTTTGTGAACAATTTGTATGTATTAGGGATTGAATCACAATAGAGTAGGATTTAGGAACAATTTTGACTTCTCTTCTAACTTGAGTTATATATATATATATATATATATATATGATTTTTGATTTGTTATTTATGGACTGTTTTTGAACAATGATTTTGATGCAATATTTATCAAGTAATCATTAACATAGTAGGATTCATGAATCATGAATAGCTTCTACTTTTTTATCATCAGTTTATATGCACAATATTTACATACTCTACTAGCATTCTAAACATACTCTACTAGTAGAAATACTAATTCTTTTGCCTATGAATGTACAAGTGGATCAAAGAATACTAACCATGGGACTTTTGTTAGAGAGAAGAATGGATATATCTCTTGTCAATATTATAATTATCTTTTTAATGTTACTTATTCAAATATAGTATATATATTGGTCATAATTATATTTTTTTTATTGGATATTAATTATTTTGTACATTATATAAAATTATTTTTATTTTTTTAATAGACGCTTTAAGGCGCTCCCGCACTCAATTTTTTTAAATTTTGACGCTCTCGCGCGTTCGCACTCGCACACGCATTCGCACTCGCACACGCTTTATGTGATCTAGGGCTAGAGTTGAAATTGAACCGCCATAAAATTACTGCGATGTTCGAGGGGCTTTGCAATGATTACAAAGACTTTATTCTATTTGTTTCTTCGCCTTCTGGGGAAATTTCATTATATTCGTTTGAGTGAGTAATGTTTTTAGTCATTGCAAGGACATAACAATTTTTATTTGAATATGATAATATTAAAAATTATTATATAATGATATCAAAAAATATTAATAAATAAAATTAAAATATTATATTTTTAATTGAATAATCTATATATATATATATATATAATTTATGGCCTCTTTTGATTGGATGGATTGGATAAATATGTATTTAGTGTTGAGTTGGTTGATAAATTGGATAATTGTAGTTGAAATGCCATATTTGATTTGTGGGATTCAATTCATGGCTCAAATTTCAATGATATATAAACCTCGTTTAATTTTGTGGATTACATTGGATTATTCGCAAAAGTTCCATTTTGCCCACAAAATTATTTTTCATTGGTTTTTGACTTTTTTATAACAAGGACAATTTAGTAAATTCAATTTTGGGATATTAAGCAATACATTCTAACTTCCTCTAATCGCACCCCCCCCCTAAGATTGAATCCAGCTTAAATGATGGCTTCAATCCATGGTATCATGAATTGAGGCATTTCAATACATGAGAAAATTACGAATCAAATATGAAATTTTAGATGGATTATTCTTGGTATTATAATGTAATATCACGAATCAAAAGGGGCCTATATAAGTATTGGCACGTACTATTCAAGTAAATGCATATATGGATAGTCTCATCTAAGTCTATTTTGACATATGTTAAATTCAAAATGTTTTTTATATGAATTTGAATAAGTATATTTGTAATTTATATTCATCTAAAAAACCCAACAATTATCAGGTATGTAAAGTAGTATGGATAAAATTTAATGCAGATAAAATGAAAAAATAATATTTTATTAACAATATTTATTATTTACTTTACTAATAATTAAAAAAAAATTATCTACATAAATTTTTTAAAACTTCATTGCCTTATTAATTGTACGAAAATTAATATTGGAATCAAATTTATTCTATAATTATGCAATTTTCTAATATATTTATCAATTTATTTTGCAAAAAAAAAGCTAATTTATTTTTCTAAATTTATGTTTTATAATAAAATTTTGTGAGTATATATATAAATATATTTATTTTTCGTGCATTGGCACAAGGTTAAATATTGGCGTGATGTATATACATATTTGAATAGTTTCAATGAATTTCATTTTGCCACATGTGTAATTTTATTATTTATTTTAGTTTAAATTTAGATAAGTATATATGGTTCATTATCTTGAACCTACAAATCAATGCTAATTCAAAAATCAAATATATGATTATATTATTAATACTTTGCTCAATAATTTCTCAAAAAATTTATCTATAAGAGACACTAGCAATTTAGATTCTTCCTATTCATTAAATATTTATATCGGTATTGCTTCTTTTCTTTTTTCTCCAATAGAATATGTTGTGGATTCATTTAGCCATTGCACATCTCTCATTTAGATTGATTAAACGTAAATTCTTTCTTACTCATATTTTTTTCTTTTTCATATATAGGCATTACAAATATTTCACTTTTCATGATGTTTTCAAATCAATTATTTGATCATCTCCATCATTTTATATATTTTATTCCTTGTTTTTGTTCTCTTATAATTTTGTTATTGAAATTTGTTACTATTTTGTTTTATTCAAGTTTTTCTCTTAAATTTTATTTGTTATCATTATTTTTTTTATTTAATTTATTGCCCTTTAGTAAGACGATTTTTTTCGAACTTCTTTGAATATTTTGCTTCAACGAACCCAATTAATTTGTCATATTTTTTTTATAAATATTTTCATTTGTAGGTATATAACTCAAGTTCTTTTTTTCCCTCATAAAAGTTCATATATGATGTTTTCAAGTTAGTTTTTTTTTTCTTTTTTGAATAATTTCTACCACTTCTTTTTATTTTGTTATTTCTTTTTGTTGTATTATTTTATTCTTCAAATTTGTTATTGATTCGTTTTATTTAGGTTCTTATAAATTTAGTTTGATTCTTTTTTTTCTTTTTGTTCATTTAATTTTTATACTATAATAAGAAATATTTTCTAACTTTAATACATTTTTTTTAATGACGGCAGTCTATTACAATCGATCATATATATATATATATATATTGATACATATATATCACTATATGTGTATTTTGTAAATCTAAATTTAAATTTAAAATCTTTTTACATTTAATATTTTTAGTATTTAAATATTCTCTACAAACTCTACTACCGTTTGAATTCCTTATAATCATCAAGTATTTGTATTAATAACAAAAATATTTTGAATTTGTTTAGCCATTTGCTATTAAATTTCATTGTATGTTAAGTTATTTTTCTCTTTTATTTTCCTTTTTCATATTCATGTCACCATATTTTTCATTTATTTTTTCATATTTAACTTCTTATTTCATTTTTTTTTTCATATTTCAATTTTTGCTGATGTTTTTAAAATAAAATTTTTGATCGTTTCTAGCACTGTTTAGTACTTGTATTGTCTCATTATTCTATTCTTCAAAATTTCATTGCATACCTTATTTCTGTCATTCCACTTAATTTGTCACTTCATCTTATATATTTTATTCATCCGTATATATATAGTTTCAATTTTTTTTTTGGTTAAAACAAAAGTTAATATATAATTTTTTTTTCATATTAGCTTTTTTTTTATAGTTTCTACCATTTTATCTATATTTTATTATTTCGTTTATGTTATCTCATTGTTTTATTCTTCAAATCCGTTACTAATTGTTTCTTTCAAATTTTCTATTAATAATTTGATTTAGTTTGCTTTATTATTATTATGTTTTTTGTTCATTTAGTTCGTAGTTCTATAATAAGAATAAGTTTCTTGAATTTTAAGGTGTACATATTTTCGTTTGTTGATGAGCGATTTTTTTTAGTGGAATGATATTCTAGATAGTGAAGACACTTTTATGGATTTTCAATGTATATTTAAAAGTTTATCTTTAGATAATTATAATAGTTATTCATTTTTATTTGATTCTTCCAAACTTCCTATAAGAAATTATTTGATTAAATTTGTTCTTAACATTTCTTATAATGTATTTACGAGTTTATAAAGTATTAGAGAGTGTTCGAAGATAATATGGAAGGGGAATTCATAAGTTCCAAGAATACAGTACCAAAATTTTAGCAAGTTTAAAATAATGCAAAAGAAAAAATGACTCTCCAATTATATACAAAATGTGATATACTACAAAAAATATATGTCATAATTCCAATTGTAAGAAAAATATCACACATTAACTTGATATATATTTAATAATATTTTTGATAAAGTTATACACTTTAAACCTTTGAGTATACTCTTACAAGATTGAGTCAACATAATTTATTTCAATTTCTATAAATGAGAAATCCTCAAAATATAGTGAAAACTATTATTATATACTACATATTATAGTTGATGGTATCATACTTCAACTAAAGTATACATTCATATAAGTTTATTCATGTATACATTTTTTACTTTGAGTTTACTATAAAATATTTTGCATTAACAATTTTCCACCAAACTCTAATTTAGTTTTGTTGACAAACTTATATGTTTCTAATTTTTCATTCTTTTTATTACTATAAAAATTATATATTGTTTACTGTATTCCAAAATAGTAGTATCTCGTGTCTGGGCACGAGGTTAGGACTAGTTAAGAGTAATATTTTAATAATATTCAAACAAATAGCATCTTGTGAATCGAGCCTCTAATCGGTATGATATATCCTTCTTCTTGCTTTTTTTTTTCTTTGTGATATGAAATATGTGCTAACTTTGTGATTTAGCATTCAAAAAAATAAATTAATCAAACCAATTGAAAATAGTGTCTGTTATTAATTTAAAATGGATAACATTTCCATAAGAAAACAATTCAAATTAATAACAACTTTATGGAAAATTCTAGCCCATACTCGGCTAGACTGAATTAATGTTAATCACACAGCAAGTGTTTTACACTTGTATTGTGAATTGTTGATAATTTAGGAAGAATGACTAATCACTTGACAAGTGAAATACACTTACCATATAATTTATTGGATTCGGTCAAATCAGGTTCGGGTAAAATTTTTTCCAAATTTAGAGTTTTTCTTGAAAAAATTTAGGGGCAAAAAATATGACGTAAAAGAAAAGAAATACTTCAAAAAAGTAATGTACGAAAAGTTAGAACAAGCCAAAGTAAAAACACTTGGGACTTTAAGACTTGACTAACTTTTTTTTTTTTTTAAAGCGTAACCTGCTGTTTTAAGGGAGACTCTAATTCAAATTGAGATGATTAGGTTAATATTTATTAATATGTGGTGGTGAATTAATATTTATTTATTTGAAAAAGTTGCCTTATTAATGATTCATAAAACATGTAACTTTAATTTTTTTGTGAGCCAAAAAATAAAGTGATGGGTTATATATCATCCACCAACTTTTCCATTTTCTTAAATAAAAACAATTAATATAAGTTAGGAGGTATTGAAATTAGTTTGAAACGGGCTAAAGAAATATTAAGGCCGACTCACATGGGAAGAAGCCCAATAAGCAGGCTTCGGCTAGGTTAACAAAGCTTGAAACCCCTCTTAGGGCCCAATTATTGTCAGTCAATTAGGACTATAAAACTAGAAGATGACATGTGGCACCTACTAATCTCACCACTAAATAGCCTCAATCCCAGAATGGGGAGATAACATTCACGAGTCAATCTAAACTAAAACTTTTTCTCTTTAAACTTTTATTTCTTAGATTTCTCTATTTTAATTTAAGGTTCAGAAGCATGGTTCGCCATAACGATCACGAAAAACGGAACGGAGACCATCGTTCTAGTTCCGTTATACTGTCGCGGAACGGTCACGGTCATTCCGCACATTTTGAAATTTAAATATAGAAAATTATATATTAAATAGACAATTATTAATATGATGATATCTTTAATAAATCTTATTATTCTAATTTAAATTATTTATATGTATGTGTATATATATAATAAACAATATACATATATGTATATATTAATATATATATATATATAACAATATACATATATGTATATATTAATATATATATATATAACAATATTGAAATTACCCAAATTAGCACCTAAAAAATATGAAAATTAATTAGTAACAAAATTTACTAATTAATGAAAAGAGAATCATATTATATAATTAAAAATATTTAAATAAACCAAATAGTATCAAAAATTATGAAAACTAATTAGTTACAAAATTCATTAATTAATTAAAAGAGAAAAATTGTCTTTTATTACTTCCATGGTCTGCACTCTGCTAGGTTATTCACCTCAAAGTCTGTCGTCATCCGACTCTAACCTCGATGCCAGTGCCTCTAGGACGCTCCTCGGCGACAACGATTGGTCCTCAACTTCATCTCGTTTCTCTATCTATTTCATCTCAGTTTTCATTTCCATTTTGGTTGGAATACTCTATTATTGGGTTGGTGTCAATGTTCTGCATGTTCCGACCTTTACATTGCTGTGACCAAGTAAAAGAATGGCGGAACAGGTGTTATAACACCGCGACACCTTCGCTCGCGATGAACAGCGGAATGGAGATTGACGTTCCGGTTCAGTTCCGGCCATTCCGACCGTGATAGCGGCGTTCCGGTGAACCATGGGTGGCATCGCCATGGTCGAGACCACCCTCGACACGGGCAGCATGAAAATACAAGATTTTCTCGTGGGCTGCTCTCTTTTCTCGTCGAATCAGCCTGCAGGCGTAGCCGGCTTCGGCCGGGGGGTTTCTTCACTTCCAAGCCAGTTGGGGATCAAGAAATTTTCCTACTGCCTCGTTTCCCACAAATTCGACAACACCTCTAAAAGCAACTCCCTGGTGATGAACCCCTGATGGGATTCGAATAAAAAGACCGAAAATTACAGCTAGCTACACCCCCTTTCTGAAAAACCCGAACACCGACCTGTCGAACTACTACTATGTCGGCCTGAGGAAGTTCATTGTTGGAGACAAGAGAGTCGAGGTCCCGTACGAGGAACTCCCGTATGATGCGAATGGCAATGGCAGGACGATAGTGGACTCGGGATCAACTTTCACTTACATGAACGAGATTGTGTTCAGTGCTGTCTCTGATGCTTTTGCTGAGAGGGTTAAGGATTACAAAAGGGCCGACGATGTTGAGTCTCTGACAAGGCTGAGGCCCTGTTTCCACGTTACAAGGGAGGGCACTGTAAGAATGCCAGGATTAAAGCTGCATTTTTAGGGCGGAGCTGCCATTAGAGAACTATTTCTTCATTGTTAATGATAAGGAAGTCGTTTGTTTGACTATGGTTATGGACAACATAGTATTAGGGCCAGACTTCGTTAGGGGACAGTCGGTGATCTTGGGTAATTTTTTTGTTGCAAAATTTTGAGGTTGAATATGATTTGGGGAACGAGAGGTTCGGATTCAAACAACAATATTGTTCGTCATAAAGTTAATGAAAGATCGGTGCGAAGTTGAATGTCATTTTCACTTTTTGTTTTTTGGCCTAAAGGAAAATAGTGAAGTGATTTTTTTATGGTATAATTGGTTAAAATGATTAGGCTAATAAACAGAAAAAACTGTACTTTGAAATGTGGCGATAATGTCATTCATCATGTTATTAGGTATGAAATTTAGGGAAAGATGAAACCAGTTGATTGTTGCATCGCTTTATGCCCCTCAAAATTATATTTTGAATACTTTTGTAAAAATAAAAACTATGTAAACTTGCTAAACTTTACCATAAGGTAAGAAAATGGTATTACCATTTTTGATAAAACAAAAAGGCTATATAAACATTAGATGCAAATTCAAATTCTTGTTCACAACATTGAACAAAGCACACAACAATTGTTCTTCACAAAGGCAACTCACAAAACCAATATCACCAATTTTCTTAGATTCTTACAACTCGAATCTCTTGTCCATCTTCAACACAAAAAATGAGATTTCTCTTAAAGCGTTCAAGTTAGCATATTCGGAAACCACCCTCTCTCTCACCCACCGCCCGTATTTCTCGAAAACGGTTTGGCCTGACGATCCAACCGGCCGGAGCTATCCACATTGGTTTTCCAAACGTTGGGAGACGATTTATTCCAAACATCTCCTGACGTTCTACTCAACCTCCAATCTTTGCCTATGTCGCCTGACATTCCGTTCGACCTCCAATCTTTGCTCCTATCGAACGCCACACCACCCCTGGACTTCCAGAAAGCGGGGTCTGCCTGTCGAGGTCTATCATTCGTAACGGAGCACTGGCTCGTGCCAGAAATTTGAAGGTGTTCGATGCCTCCATAATCGTCCATCCTAGAATGTCCTGCTCTTGGTATCTCGTTATACTCGGTTCTTGCGGAGGACGGCTGACAATCCCTAGCATTACCGTAATCCCGACAAAACGTACCAGGTTTACTTACGGCAGATGATTTGCCTCTGCCATAAGTACTGAATCCATAACTAGCAGCTTTGTATACAACTGTTGGGGCATGATTTTGTCGATGATGGTCCCTAGTATCATAGTCACGACAAAACGTACCAGGTTTACTTACAGCAGATGTTTTGCCTCTGCCTAAAGTACTGAATCCATAGCCAGCACCAATATATACAGATGCCGGAGCATGATCGCGTCGACTTTGATCCCATTTATGCTCCGGCTTAATCATTGGCCTTTGATTCCGAAACCTGTACGCCAAGAATTTTGTTAGCGAATTTTAACATAAGGTATTGATCGAAGTTACACACCTGTTACCGTTACTTGAAATGCCATTTCCACGGTACTCGTGCCAGAGTACAGTTTCCATTATGTCCTCTTCATACACCGTCTGCAAAGCCACACTTTCAAGAAATCACAAGTTTTACAAAGAACATTTACAATGTTCATGCGTTTATATAGAATTATTCTTGGTTGCTATCTCTATATATTGTATCATCATAACGGGAATGAATCGTTCATGGATGGAGCTGTTTACCTTTTCCGGAATATTTACACCTCCAAGAAGCTGAGGAATGTGTTCGAAATTTTGATTTATCTCATAGAACATACGTCTGATCATTGAGTCAAGCCGACATTACTGACCAGAATAGAGAGAGAATTATTTGCAGTGTATTATTATGTCTGCTTACATATAATTTCTGGTGTGTTCCCCCTTGTTATCACCAATTGCTTCCGTAAGGTCCTCCGGCATCGCATGTAGAGTACCTTTAATTCCCTCACTGCAATTGATACATAAAAACACAGACACGCGCATGCATACACGCCTACATCAGTGAATATGGCTGTTGCGCATGTGTTTATCGAGCAGTTTGATTTCATTTTTCCTTATGTTTTCCCTCGGCATGCGTGTGTGTGTGTGTTGTGCTGACATGAAATACATGTTGTGAAAATCTTACATGGTGCTATCCATCATGATTGCATCCTTAATCTTCTTCGATTCTGCTCTAGTCCGGGAGTAGAAAATAACCTCTCGGCTCACAAACAGCCTATCAAGAGACTGCGAGTTTCTGATTTTCTCAAAGTCCTACAATGTTATTAAAATATAAGAGAACTACATCAACATAGGATTTCAAGAGGTCAATTAAGTACATATTGATCAGGCAACACAATTCTAAATCAAACAAACAAGTCTGCAAGAATTATATTATACCTTCAGCTCGTTTTCTAGCTTCCTTGTCTCTATAAGAAGACGCTCTTCCTCTATGAATGGAAGCTTGCAGATACCCTTAAGAAGATAAAACATACCGTTTTAATTAACAAATATAACAAACAATTTAACTAAGACTCGCAAAGAAACCGGTAATACCTGCCACATAAATCTTTTCCCATCAACATCCGTCTCAAACTCTGCATATTAGTAAGAGTTATTATAAATATACATGCACACATATATAGAACATATTTCGACTGGATGTACCAGTGGGATAAAAGTCGATAATTGTTGAGTCCTTGTCAATCATAAGTCCTTTGTATGCTATCGGTAGTGCATGAGCACTGTATACAGACATTTCCAAGTATCAATATAAACTGAATTTACCGAAAAGCGAAAGAAACAATAACGTTAATGATAAAATGATAAAATTTACCTCCTAGGTGGGAGGACACCCATCAGTTGATCAAATGGCTTAAAGGGCAAACCTTCCTGAAACTTAACCTTCACTTGGGAGAGTCCTTTCAAGTCTGATGCAAACGGACCATAATGATATGGATAAAACCTTACATAGCAACCAAATATCAAATATTTGTAAGGTTATGACTTCAAATACGTCAAAAAATAACCAAACAAGTGAACATATATGTGTGTGTGTGTGTGTGTACATTTACACATACCATGTCCACGACGGAACCCTGCAAAAATAGTACAGGAGAACCCAACAGATCCCCTCACAATATTTGGCAACCTAAATAAAGTTATATATATATAAGAAAATATAATTTAATTTACACAAGCACACACACACACACATAAAAGGAGAAATTCAATAATTAAGCAAAGTGAGAAACAGGGAAATGATTAGAAAATCTTTTAACATTTCAACAGACCACATTTTTTCTGGTTTCTTTGATCTCGTCTGGGCTTTGAGCACAAAATTTTTCTCTGTAGTATCTTTCCCTCCAGCCAGGGCTGCCAAATTTCACCTATAACACAGAAAAATGCATCTCGATTATGTTATCGCTAAATGTTAACTAAAATGCTAACAAACGTAAATTTATGAGTCCAACTTTGGACATATATAGTTACGAACTTTATCCGTTCCAAGACTGCCATCTTTGAACAAATCAGATTGGTCTCGAATGTAGTTTTTAAGCTTCTGCTTTAGCTCCTTCGTATTATTCAAAACCTGAAATACATTTTTTTAACACCAAAAACTTCAATGAATTTGAGAGGAGACAATAACTTAAGCATATCAAATATAAAACATATATACATATATATCAACTTTAATAGCATAGTAAATAAATCAAGATAGAAATTTTTACCACATCAACATCTCCGGCAGAAGAAGACATCTTTAATTCCTGTCAGAACAATTCATAAAATAAATCTAAGAAACAAGGCCAAATCGAAGTTCAGAACAAATAACAAAAGTTGTGAACTAAAGTGTTTTTGCTTGGTTAAAAAGGCATAAACTTACTTCAACAACATCAACATTGCCAGCAAATGAGCACACAACATCCGATACTCTTCCATCCTCTATGTCGTTCTTTTCATCATCTTTCTGGATGAAAAAAATAACTTTGTCGCTTTATCAAATCAATCGTAAAGTATAAACCACTTACATTTAAGATAAACTAATAAACATCTTTTATGAATGCCAAACTAACGGTGTCTCTATGTTCCGCAAGTATCCGTCTCAATTTCCTTTCTCTAACTTGAGATCTTTTTCCGAATATTTTCTCCTCGAACGTGCCGACGCTGAGAATAAACCTTTCAACTCTTTTTAATTTTATGAAGCCACCTTTCTTGTCTTCCACCTATTTCCAGCGCCATAATCAGATATAACCACCATAAGTAACTATATAAAGCTCTATTTTATGTGTGTCTTTTTTTAATAAAAATGACAAACGCACCTTTTATATTTTGCTGAAAATTAATTTTTGACCAAAAAAATAAAAATTTCTGGCTCAATCACTGATTATCTTTATGTTTATAGGAATTACCTTACACATGTCCACCAAGTAACCTCCCAAATTTTGGAACTCTTTCTTGTAAACATGCATAAGCAAGTCAATACAGCCCTAGTGACAGGAAAACAAAATATTATATATAGATATATAGATATATATATATATATGGTTGTATTAACTTCAAAATTGCATTAGTATTGAGGGACAAGTGTGGACCTCATGGATTTCAAGGCTTGGCATATGAGGAAGAAAATCGTTGCCGGCAAAGAAGCAAATGAAGATGAACTCATCAATAATCCTCTCAAAATCGTATTCGAATTTCTCGGGAGGACTCGTAATTTTCATGTCAAAAGCCAAATATTCTCGGAGTACCCACACGTTAAGAAACTGATAACATCGAAAAATTAAATAAGATCAAGATTAATACATGTTTGTGTGTGCCCGTATTATCACTGTTCTTCAACAAGGTAAACCGTTTGTAATGTACCTGATATGTTTGCCATTTATTAACCTGCCAACGAGACTTACTCTGCTCAGGTTTACATATATTGTGCCCCAGTGATACTTCAGAACTAAGTTCAACTTTCGGAGATAGGACCTCCTGGAAAGAAAACAAAGCATTAACAGTTACGGAAAAATAATTGGAAATATAGAGATAAAAAATAAAATGTAAACACTCCAATGAAGCTTGCGAACCTCTCTGAGAACGGAGAAGTGGATTTCATGTGTGGCCAACGCAAGCATGATTAAATCTGCGTCCTGTGCATTAAGATGAACTTTAAAAAAAACTCAATCACATAATAAAGAAAAAATTAATGATAACTACTTCTTAGCATATGGATTATTACAAAAGCATAACTTAAGACATTAAGAAGCTATATATATGAACTCAAATTTGTGGTCTCATACCAAGCCATACAGGCAGTGCCTGGTATTCGGATCATATCCTGGAGACGAGCGTTGAGCTCGGATGAACGACATGATTTTGTGTTCCCCTTCACCAGGGACATTATCGTCCGATAGGATAACCTGCGAAAAAAGAAAACACACAATCGCACACAATGTAATTGCATTTTCTTGTTCCGAATAAAAATATTTCAGATACATCGGAATTAATTGTACAATTCCTTAGAAAACCTTGATTTTCCTCCAAGCTGGATCCTCACTCATCCGTCGCCTAATGAAGCTCCGAAGTTTCTTTGAGAGCATGTTCATAAATTCGGTCCCCGGCGTGATGACATTCCAATCAGCAACTTGCGATTCTTGTTTAGGCAAAAGGACTTTCCCTTCTTTTGAGAATTGTTTTCTCAACTTGTCCTCCATTTCTTCCTGGACAGGGAAATGAAACACGCTATCAATGTTTTAGGCACCAAACAGAACTGCAACAACAACACACACACACACACACACACATATATACATGTATGTATATATATATGTATGTATATATATGTTTGTATAGTGTAAGGGAAATGAATCACACAAGCAATTGAATGTCCTTTGCAGCACGAAATCGCCTGCCCCTCTGCTGGTTCATCTTCGCACGAGGAGCTACACCATCTAGAGATGATTAATGAAAATTATTGTTAAAAACGGCATCATTAAGTATATCATTATTACTAATTTGATCAAATATCAAACAATTTGAAGGGATACCTTAACAATATGAGAATTCTGTGATACATACTAAGCAAAGTCATAAAATTATACCATTTTCTTGATTAATTATAGCTAGAATTAACTTTAATCTCCTTCATATTTGTTCAAAAGACAAATGGGCATAAATAAAAAGAACAGAGAGATATATAAATCGTACCAATTGCCATGTACAGCAACTTTCGAGGCCTAACAATGACAAACAGGCGATCAACGTACTCGAATACACTGTTGAACACCTCTTCAAAGGTTGTCGGTGGAAAAAGCTGAATACAAGAAAACAAAATTAATTCAGAACTTAAAAAAAAAATACAGCTACAAAAATGAAGTCAAAAAAAAAAATCATTTCTTGACATTTACTAGGAAAACCGTTTATATATTGTGCCCAAAACTGAGAAAAAGATAAAAACTTTACATATGCCCAAATAAATCTCACTATATTTAAGAGCAGAAGCAGAAAAAGAAGCCTTTTTTTTTTCGTTTATCAAAATGGAAGTGTAAGAAATGGAAGATGAAGGTAACATTATCATCAGGATGAAAACAGGGGTGTATAATCCCGTTCATGTCGAGATAAAAATTATCAAACTCCACTCCATTTGGGTTCTTCGAGCTGCAATCAACTTGCTCTCCTTTCTCTTCTACGGCGTCGGATACTATTTTGGGATACTTATTCAGCAGCCACTTGTAAAACGACGGAACTCCCATTCTCTCTCTCTCTCTCTTGTTTGTGTGTGTTCTGCAACAACTACCGGACCAAGAAAATGTGTGTTCTGCTACAGTGGTTTCTTTGTCCGGTAGGTCCACATTTTCTTTCGTTGTCTTCTACAGTGTGCGTAACTGCAGGCGTGTACCCCAGTTGCCCGGTAAAACGACGTCGTATGTGAAGGTGGAGATATACGGAAGCAACTGGGCGCGTGGGGGAAAGGCTTCTCTTTTGTGTGGGGGAGGGTGGTATGTTGACTAGAGTGTCTTTTTCTTTTTTTTTTTTTTAATAAGTTTGTTGACTTGGGCGTTCGGTGCGAGCTTTTGTGGTGGTGTTGGTTCCACCGCATGGAAAGGGGTGGTAATGGGTCTGGGTCTGGGTCTGGGTCTATCCGCCCCTAATGGAACGGATTTTAAGACTACTAATTAGGTTTGGGGCGGGTTTGGGTCTTTATTTTAAGATTCGGATTCGCTCAGGTAAATAATATATATATATATATATATATATATATTTATTATTTTATATAAATTTATATAATATATATTTATATTTCATATATAAAAGTATATATTATATAAATAATTACTTAAAAAAAATATATGATATTCTTGTATATAAAAATAATTATACAATATTAATAATTAAGTTATGATTTTAAAATATGTACAAATAAATATGTGATAATGATGTTTAATTTTTTAAAAATTAAAATATGCTTATAAAAATTTGTAAATAATTAGTGCTTTAGTAGCATTATTATTTTTTTTTTCATATTTATAAAGTTGCAATAATATCAATTTTCTTAAAAAAATATTTTTTAATTATTTTAAATACATAAATTGGGTCTACCGGGTCCAAAAAATCCCTGGAGAGATAGGTCCTGGGTTTGGCTAAACCCGTCTCATACCCACCCTATTGCCAACCCTACGCATATATCATGTTAGTAAAGGGATTGCCAAAATGGTACCGTTTCGAGAAGAGTATTTTAATTTCGGCTAAATTGGGCTTTAGTGGAGTTGCACAAAATTCCTTATAATTTAAGAATAGACGAAATACTTTACGGGGTTAATAAAACCATATACACGTGCCTTGAGATACCCTTGTCGTTAAACTATACTAGACGGCGTCAAAATTTCATGTGTATTCCCTGTTATACCCTTCCAATAATTTTAAAGTAATAATTTTAAAGTTTGAATTAGGTAACTTTCCTTTTAACACACACACACACACACACATAATCTCACACCCACAGACACCCCAAAACTCTCCCTTTCTCTCACACACACACACCTCAAAACTCTCTCTCTCTCTCTCTCTCACACACACACACACGCACACCAAACACCAAAAACACATCACAAACACTCACAGACACTAACACACACAAAATGACAAATTTAAGAAAATTTACCGGAAAATTTTCAATTATTATAAAAAATTAATCATTTGATCATTCAATTAAAAAAATTGATTGTTTATTGATTTTTAAATATATTAAAAATTAAAAATTGAAGGAAAAAAAATAAAAATAAATTTATCTTGCAATTTTATAATTTAAAAATAAAAAAGAAATGGACTTATTAGATTAAGTATGCAAATAATGCTAGATTTTAGATTGTTTTAAAATTTAATAAACTAAAGGGGCCGAATTGTAATATTTTATAAATATACTTAAATTTATTAAAAAAAATACAATGTAATAGTCAATATAAGGGTATTTAAGTTATTTAACTACTATTTCAAAGTCAAAAAGGTATCAAAATACAAGCATAAATGCACATACGGTGCATACAGGTAGGGATGACAACGGGCCGGGTCTGGTACGGGTTTGGCCAAACCCGAGGCCCGACCCGTGAATGTTTTTGAGACCCGGGACCCGTCCCAGACCCGACGGGTCCCAAACCCGCCCCGAACCCTTGATGGACCCGAACCCGCCGGGTTGAACCCGTCAGATTTCTAAACCCGTCCCAACCGTTTCATTTTTGATAGCACAATCAACCATTTGATAGCCCAAAATCAAATCAACTCGTAAAAAAGAGGAAAGCAAATCCAAGTTGTGGAAAAGGGAAGCAAATCTTCATCAATTCCTCTAGACATGAAACATTATCAGTATAATAAAGCTACATAATTCAAAGAAAGCAAATTCAATAACAGATTGAGGTTAATGCTACTTTATAATCGGCGGCTATAGGGGCGCGGGCGCGGCTGCTGGGCGCGACGGGGGCTGCTGCTGCTGGGGGCGACGGGGACGGCTGCTGCTGGGCGGACGGGGACGGTTGCTGCTGGGCGCGATGGGGACGGCTGCTGCTGGGCGAACGGTGCTGGCTGCTGCTGGGCGAACGGTGCTGGGCGAACGGTGCTGGGCGCGACAACGGGACCGGCTGCTGCTGAGCTCGACGGGGACGGCTGCTGCTGGCGCGACCGTGGACGATGGGTGGTGCGTGGCGGTGGGTTGGTGGTAGTGAAAAGAGAAGAGAGATTAGGAGTTGAGAGTGAAATTGTGAATCTGTGATTTGAGAATGGGATTGTGGCCTTCTGGGTAGGAATAGATCTGAGACTGAGAGAGTGAGATCTGTTATTCTGTTTAGATAATTAGATCTGATATTTTTTCAATTTTTTAAGATTTTTTTAATTTAATTTATTTATATATTTATATTATATATATATATTAAATATATTTATATATATATATACGGGTCGGGTTCACATGAACCCGATACCCAACCCGAACCCGTGCGGGTCTAGAATTCTAGACCCGCAACCCGTCCCAAACCCGATTATGCAGGTCGGGTCCGAATCTGGAACCCGTGAAATCCGACCCATTGCCATTCCTACATACAGGTCACTCTCCATTAAAGTGGAAAAAAGTGCAATATTTTCTTAACCATAAGGGGGGTTGGTACAACTTCACCTAACCATAGCCTATAGGGTTTTTTTTTGAAATTTGGCCTTTAATTTTTGATAGTTAGACTCCACCAGACGATGTCGTTTGGCTAGGAAATCAGAAATGTATAGCGAAGGAAAGGGGACCAAAATCCAATTGCAATTCAAGCGGCACGCTCCTCTCCCGACAAATTGCTTTGGACAAATTGGATACACTTTGCAAATCAGTGCCTGCCGTTGGCGTGGTCAGTCTGGATTCGTATGCCTTACAGTTTTGCCTCGTACGAAGAAGTTTCCAAGTGTTGCCTCGGCCGAAATTGTTACCTGCATGCTTCTGCACAAGTTCTCCATAAAAACCCGCTCAGGCTCGACCCAAAGGTTCCAACGTTTAAAGGTGGTCGGACCAATTTTGTTTGTCGAACAAAAGAGGATGATGGAGTACGGGAGCCGGTCAAAGTGGTTGATCGGTTCAAGCTGGATTCTACCCCCACATCTGCCCGAATCGGATCGATTTTCAGCAACAATGCACAATTTTTATCCCTACATTTTTGAGCTATGTTGTAGACATGTGTGAGTATAGGTGAGAGATAACGAGGGGGTTTTCAGAGCATGATCCAAGCGGAAGCAATAGAGTTCAATAAACTATCGATCGGAGGGAAGAAATTTCAAATGAGAAGGTTTTTTAGTTCATGCTTTCTCCATAGTTTTGGTGTCTCTGTGTGTTTATGGGGGCGGAGGTGGGGGTGTGGTGGGTGAAGGAGAAAGATGGTGGAAGGTTTATTGTCAAAATTAATTGGATCTTGAAATATGAATATGTGTGGAAGCCCAACAAAAATAAAAATCAAAGTTTTTCTCTCTGTATCAAGCTTAAATCATGCATATCAAGAGTAAAGTTCAATCGCCATCTCTTTACGCTCAAATGTCCACTTGTCAATAGGGCTAAAATATGGATCAAGTTGTTTGAAATTCAATTCAAAATCGATCATAAAATCCTCTTTTGTGTTACATTCGTTAAGCTCAACAATCCAAGTTTGAACACATATTTTCGTTTTATAAAATTTAAATTCGACTTGAACTTGACTCGACTAATTAAAATATAAAAATATATGCGTACAAATATCAAATTACTTTAACACAACTCGAGTTTAACTCAATTAGATCTTGTTTGAGCTTGGCTCGTTTAATAATCAAATCAAACTTAAATAAAATTTCAAATTCAATAAAAAATTCAAACCGAACATGAACATTACTTTATTCAACTCGGCTCGATTAATTTATATCCCAACTTGTCAAAGTAGTCGTAGCTTATTTGCAAATGTTAACTAAAATAACTTGAACATGGGTCTTGGTTCTTCACATGTTAATTATATTTCATTTATTATTGATACCATATGTGATGATTTTGTTTGCTTTAAAAAAAAAATCATCGAATAAATGTTGATGTACATATTATAGGAATTTCTCACATACGCATGCCATTACAAATTGCAATAGTTGGAAAGTGCAACAGTTGTAATTGTGAACTCCCCATAACAATATTATAGCTATATACAAGCAGCACTAGATGTTAACTTCCTTATACTAGAAGACTAGCACAACATATAGGTTGTAGCCTGTAGGTCCAGTGACGGAGGGAATTTAAAAAAAAAAATCATTATTTGTAGGAAAAATTACACTGACTACCCTAGAGGTTTGGCTGATTTACAAAAATTTCTCCACTTTTTTAAAAATTACCAAAAATCCCCTAAGGTTTCAAAAATATTACAAACAGATTCAAATTTTCGAAAATACCCCTTCCCCTTTTTTGGGTGATTTACATTGACCACCCTGAGATTAGGCTAATTTACGATAAACCCCCTGTGGTTTCAAAAATTACCAAAAACCCCCTGAAGTTATACTAATATTACAACTAGCACCTACTTAGATTGACTTATCAGCAATATTAATTCTATTTTTTTTCCCTCTGTAATATTATTATCATAAAATTTTAATTTAATAGATTTGGAAAAAAAATATGATTACTTATTCAAATAAATATTCCGAATTTAATGTTATGAATTTATACTAAATATACGTACTATGTGCTAAATTTATATTTGAGAAAAATATAATTATATGCATCGTATATATCCATTATGTGAAATGAGAAATATAAACATTGATTGAAATAAAAAATTGAAATTAAATAATACACTTGAAAACTTTATTTAGTTTGAGGACTCTAACTCATTTCTCTTAAAATTTACTCCGTATTAGCGATAATATAACATACTTGATGTGTTGGTAGATACCTTTAATGCATTAAATTTAGAATATTTATTTGAATAAATAATCACATTTTTTTTCAAATCTATTACATAAAAATTTTATGATAACAATATTACAGAGGGGGAAAAAAATTTAATATTGTTAATAAGTCAACCTAAATAGGTGCTAGTTGTAATATTGGTATAACTTCGGGGGGGTTTTGGTAATTTTTGAAACCATAAGGGGTTTTTCGTAAATTAATCAAATCTTAGGGTAGTCAGTGTAAATCACCCAAAAAAAGGGAAGGGGTATTTTCGAAAATTTGAATAAGTTTGTAATATTTTTTAAACCTTAGGGGGTTTTTGGTAATTTTTAAAAAAGTAGAGGGTTTTTCGTAAATTAGTCAAACCTCAGGGGTAGTCAATGTAATTCGCCCTTATTAGTATGTATATTTATTAAAATTTTAAAATTTCGCCATTTTTCAAATAAAATTTTGACTTTTATATAGGTTATATATAATAAAATTTTAATTTTCTCTACTGTATTTTATTTTTGATGATTTATTTTTATCCAATCTCATTTATCATAATTAATTATATTCTCTCGTTTTCTCTTTCCTTTCTTTCTTCTTCTTCTATTCAAATTAAAATATTAAAAATCCTATTAAATTTTGCTCCTCTCTTCCATTCTAATTAAAACACTAAAATGCCTATTAGATTTTTTTCTTCTCTCTTTCTCTTGACACAAAAACCCAACACTAAACAAACCCTACAATATTAAATATTTTCTTCAAAAGCAAGACATGCGTACTTATTGTGCAATAACTTTGGAATTTATTTATTTTTTATTTTTTGTAAATAATTTTTGTGTAGAGATTTGAATCTTGGAATTGTTAATATTAAACTTAATGAACCTTGATAAATATTTATTGGGGATATTAAACTCAAATAAAATCTTGTTAATTTAAGATTTGATATTTAATTGGGTTTGTTTGGGAAATGTGATGGTGGAAAAAATAAAAGAGATAAAACAAGATATTTTTTTGAACTTTGGCTATAGTTTTTGATAGTGAGAAGAGAGAGAGAGAGAGAGAGAGAGAGAGAGTGTGTGTGTTATATTTTAATACTTTTGAGTTTTGATTATATATCTTTTTATGTGGATCTATGCCATTTTTCTTGATTATTGTTTAAAAATTATTTTGTTAAATATTTTTAGAAGCAACTCATTAGTCATTATATTTATTTCTTTTAAAACAAATAATAGCTTGTTATTTTTGTAGTATCTTTTTTTTATATATTGTTTTGTTTATAATACTTTTATATTGATAGTATTCGCATAAAAATGATAAGTGTTGTTATTTTATATATCAAGATTATATATAATGCTTGTATTTATAAGTTTTAGAATCCATTTGGATGGTTTTTTTTTAGACGAGAAGCACTTACTTTTAAAAAAAACACTTTGGAGCAAAAATAAAAGTATTTGGATGGGATTTAAAAAAATAGAAGCCAAAAAGGGCTTTTTTGAAAGTTATTCAAAATAATTTCAAATAAAAGCATATTTCAAAGCACTTTTATCTATTGTATCTAAATGCAAAACTATTTACTTTTAAAAAAAAGCTTTACCGTAAAAATCACCGCTCAATAAGCACTTTTTTAAAAACTCATTCCAATGAACCCTTAATAATTAATGATTTCAAAATAATTTCATCCTCCAATTAAATTTTTGACTTTGACCCCGCGTAGATCCCACTTTTTCTGTACCAACACTAAAATGTATATTTTTCCCAAATTATGATATATAAAATCATATATATTTGAAATACAGTCGTCTGCTTTAATTGCACAACCTCCCTTCCCTCTCCCCCATCTGTCATGTGTTGTGTTCAGATCAAAAAACTAATCACCAATTTGTATTTAACTGACCCCGTACGCACCACGCCTTGCTCGGTGCAACCCTTCTCACTAGTGTGTGTGTCTGTAAGTACATTGGTGTGCTGCTACAGTGATTTCGTCTGTCCGAATGAGGGCCCATTGGACAATCTACTAAGTAGATGTTGTCATAGGCGGTGTGTGGTCCACTTGCTTTCCAAAACGCATTTTATTTTAGGGTGATTGAAATTGTCTTTCTCTGTACCTCAACTCCTCATAATGTGTTTATGTGCAAAATTCTGGAAAATATTACAATTTTCAACCAGTAGGACTCACAAACTATATTATAATATTCTATTTGCTTTATTATTATTATTATTATTATTATTATTATTAATGAATGATATAGTATAATATTCCATTTTCAAGAAATAAAAAAAAGGCCCTTTAACACCTCTTCATTACATATTCCCTCCCCACTCTCCATTGAAAATTCCATGATCAATCAATCCTTTCTAGTGATTTCGTTCGTTCTGGGGGAGTGCCCATTGGGCAGTCTATTGAGTGGATGTTGTCATAGGCAGTGGCCGCAGTGTGGTCCAATTACCTGCGAAAACAGCATCGTTTTATTTTAGGGTCCTTGAAATTGTTTTTTCGTGTACCTTAGCTCCTTATAATGTGCTTATGCCTGCAAAATTTGAAAAAATATTTCAACCAATTGGACTCACAAACTATATTATAATATTCTATTTTATTTATTTATTTATTATTATTATTATTATTATTATTAATTTTTAACGAATGGCATAGTATAATATTCCATTTTCAAGAGAAAACAACAAAAAGGCCCTTTTACACGTCTTCGTTAAATATTCCCTCCCCACTCTCCATTGAAAATTCTATGATCAATCAATCCTTTCAATGGAAGAATATATTCACTCTCTCAGAGGCAATATGATCAATCAATCCTTTCAATAGAAGAATATATTCACTCTCTCAGAGGCAATTAATCAAAACACCATCAAGTCAGCACGCGGTGGCAATATACAGTCCTCTACAAATACATACATATATGTATATGTATATATATTTATGTAATTTCTTGTTCCTCTCTCTCTCTCTCTCTCCCTGTAGAATCGCCGTTAGAAACACAGGAAAGGAAAGCCCACCTGCTTTCCCGAAATCGACGATGGATTTGTTTTCTTGCCATTTTGAATAAATTTTTTTGTAACGTATTTTTAAGGCCTTTGAGCTAATGGAAGGAGAAAAAATATATATTATAAATGGTATCGTCTCCATATATTTTTTTTCATCTTTTAAATTTTATAAGTTAATTTCGGACGTATCATATTTAAAATATTTCTCAAGTTTAAGTTACATAAATTTTAATTGATTGTTTTTTATTAATTTTTGAAGCGAAATTTATTATAAATGATATTATGTTCATATTAATTTTTTTAATATTTCTTAAATTATAATTAATTTGATGGCATCTAAATTTATCTATATGACTATAATATTTATATATATTTGAAAGCAGTGCTTGACCGTAATTAATTTTGATAAAGTAGACTTTTTTTTTAAGTTTTGAATATTTAAGTAAATAAAAAATGTATGATTGGTTGATTTTTAAAATAAATTCCACACTTAGAAAAGAAATAAAAATTAATTTTTTCTCTCACTTATCCCACAACAACGTAATGAAAATTCTTCAATTGATAGTTTTTTTTTTTAGTTCTTCAGTTCATCTAATTTTTACTTTTAGTAATTCATTTTTATGGTTTTGGTTTTATACATATATTTTAATAATTTTCGTTTTTTTTTCTTTGTCATTAAATTTCTCCTTCAAGCTCTTTATTTTATTTTTATCTTTTATTTCCTTTATATTTTATTTTTATTTTTTTCATTTGTTTATCATTTTTAGTTTCTTTTATAAAGTCTTGGTAGATTTTATTTTTAAGTGATCTTTGTATATTTGTCTTTTTCGTACTTTCAAGATCTTAAATGAGTAATATAATTCTTTTATATCTCGCTTAAAAAAAATTCAATGCAACAAAATTAAAAATTTAAAATTTTAGCGATTATTAGTAGGGTCTTGTGTCGAGTTTGAAGTGAGAATGAGTGAGGCCACGGAAGTGCTGGCGGTGGTGGATTATTGTTGTTCATGTATAGTAGAGCCAAACTCCGAATGTAATCATACTATGCGTGGGCGACTCCACAATCATGTTAGTAGGATCATGCAACCCATCTGATAATTTTTTTCCCTACTATTATGTTTATATGTCTTATATTACATATTAATTAATATGATATTATATGACCATTTGATCGTATTAAAATTTAGAAAAATTATAATTGACGCATTATGTATAATTTAAAATAATAGATACACTAAGTTTGACCCTAATATTTGACAATCCTAGAGTCACCATTGATACTACGCGCTAATAGTGAACTAATAAGATCGACAGTCTTGGCTTACAAGCACGGACACAGAGCACTGTGCAGTGCTCCCCCTACACTAGTATGTATATGTATCTATATATATTGGCTATGTATAATCTATGCATGGCTCTGGTTCTTATTTTGAGTTTATTTGAATAATGATACCTTATAACTTGTTAATCATGCTAAATGTTGGTTTCACAAATAACCACTCAAATTGATTGAATAATATCTTGATGTTTCCTATAAGAAAAAAACAAAAAAGAAAACAACTCAAATTAATTAGAAACAAAGTATATCTGTCAAGAAAGTGAATTGAATTTCTTGTAAAAGTTTGAAGTTGAGACTAATTATTTGCATTTATTTCTATTTTTTTTGTTAATAGTTACAATATTATATATATATATACAGACACACACATATATAAATAAATATAATTATTATATATATTTATGAAGTCACACTGGTCGAACCAACGGTTCGACCAGTGAAATCGATCAAACTGATAGCCAATAAGGCCACCGATTTATGTTCGGTCCGATTTTAAAAACATTGATTCATGCACGGGGCTTGAGGTGAAATTTAACCGCCATAAAATTACTGTGATATTCGAAGGACTTAGCAATGATTACGAGATAGACTTTTTTTTTTTTTTTTGTCTTTCATTTAATTGACTCTTCGGATTCTGATGGATCTGATCATGTAACCTTTTTCCTGCTCTCGCCTTCATGTGATGAAATATGTGCTTAACTTTGTGATTTAGTATTAAAAAAATTAAATTAAATTAAATTTGTTGATATGAAAATTTTAAATTATTTTTTAATTATATATATTTTATGGGATAATTACTACATAACTAATATTTATCAAATTGAATTAAATCCTGATATTATATGTATATATATATTCATTTAAAATAAGGTCAACAAGTCTTTAAGATCGGAAAAAAAAAAAAACAAGTCTTTAAGACATATGTGATATTAAATTCATAAATATTCAATATGCGGTTAACAAGGTTTTGAATCGATTGTGATTTTAAATTCATAAATTTCCAACTGCGGTCAACAAACTTCTAATCCAACTATACAGTCAAATTCATAAATATCCAGTATTATGTCAATGAAAATGGGGCGGGGTTTTAGACGCCCAAACTAGGTCCGGATCTACTTTGCTAGAATTTTATATATATATATATATTATTTATTATTTTATATAAAATTATATGATACGTATTTATACTTTGTATACAAAAGTATATATTATATAAATAGTCACATAAAAAATAAATATGCTATTCTTATATATAAAAATAATTATCTAACATTAGTAGTTAAGTTATAATTTGAAACTATGTGAAAATAAATATGCAATACTGATATTTAACTTTTCAAAAATTAAAATATGTTCATAGAAATTTATAAATAATTAGTACTTTGGTAATAGTATTATTATTTTTTTCATATTTAGAAAGTTATAATAATATAAATTTTCTTTAAAAAATACTTTTTTCAATTATTTAAAAAAAATTAACCGGGTCTACTGGGTTCGAAAATTTCCTAGCAGGGCAGGTTCCGGATTTGGACAGACCCATCCCATTGCCATCCCTATCCAATACGCCATCTCCAAGCTTTCAAGTGAACTGTGCAAATCTTTCCAATCAAATTCATAAAGTTCAAGAAGTCTTTTGTGCCCGATAAGAAGAATTAGTCAATAGACGTTTTTCATTGCGATTCATTTTAATTCACCGATATTCATCCTTCCATCAAGCTATCAAAACTCAATGGCTTATTCTTTTACCCAAGATATATGTTTTTCAAGTCGTAAAAAATAAGAATGCGCAGGAGTCAAGAATCAGGAATATACTTTGTAATTGAAAAAAAATTACAAAAACAAGCATAATTGTTTTCCTACAAAATTTTATTTAATTGAATTATTATTAATTCATTTGGTCATTGATTTTAACATATATATTTGTGCGGAATTTTTAAACGAACAAAATTAATCAAAAATAGAGACTAAAATGAAGAACAATTGCCGTAAGAAAAACAATTCAAAATTAATAAGAATAATATAGTCTTTCTTTCAAAATGGGAAAATATTCTTTTATGGATTGGGTTTTTGGACCCACATATGTACTTAACGATTATGATTCAATCATATCATGTATTTGAATATTTTTAATAATAAAATAAAATAATTATAAAATAAATCATCACCAATGAGTGCATATGTGAAACTTAACACTCGATGCATAAAAAGAATTTCTGTTTCAAAATGTCTCAAATAAAACCAAACATGGAGCACCCTCTACATGGTAGGCTTGGGAAGGGGGCCAAAAAGAAAAGCAAGAAAAAGAACTTGGCAATTCGGAAAATGAACTATTATTTTGGGGTATCAAAGAAAAAGGAGTAATTTATTTTGAGAAAGTGGACTTATTAATTATTCGTTTAATAACTTGAATCTTAATATTCACAACAGTGTTCTTAAATTATTATGTCTGAAGAATACCTTAAAGAAAAATATCACCAATACGGAAATTGTAACATTGCATTTCTTAAATATATAGTTTAATATAAGCGAGGAGGTGTTGAAATTAATTTAATATCGGCCAAATTTATATTAAGGCCCATCCACAACAGAAGAGGCTCAACAAGCTAGCTTAGGGTAGTTACCGAGGCTTGAAGCCCCTCTTAGGGCCCAATTATTCTCAATGACCAAATTAGGACTGTAAAACTAGCAGATGATGATATGTGACACCTATATTGCACAGATACAGATACGGACACGGCTATATGAAAACGCTATGATATGGACACAACGATACAAAATTTTGAAAAAATTTATGGCCTGGCACTGTACTATTTATATAAATATTTTTATATTATTTTACTGATAATATGACACAATATGTAAATATTTGCACGTTTATATATAATTACCCTAGGATCCATATATATATGTAATAAAAGTACGAAAAGATAGAATTTTGTATATGTGAGTGTAACTATCTATTTTAAAAATAAAGTTTCAACTATTTTAAAAAATACAATGAAAAAAATAAATTACTGGATAAAATAACAATTTTTTAATATATTTAGAAAAAATTTATTTTTAATTATCTTTTGTCATTGAAATACTCACAAAAATATATATAAAAAATAATTTGTCTGAAAAGTGTTGAACACATTGTTGACAGTATGCATGACGCACTATCAAAAATGTCAAATTTATTTAATTTATAGACATAGCATGTGGTGCATCGAACGCGTGTTGCAAAAGTATTAGAAGAATATCGTGTCCGACACAATATTGATGTTACACGACTCTAATTTTAGAATTGTCCGTACTTTGTAGCATGATACCTACTACTTTCACAATTACATAGCCTCAATCCCAAAGCAGGGAGATAACATTCCCAAGTCAATCTTAACTAAAATTTTTCTCTTTAAACTTTCATTCTCTTAGATTTCTCTATTTTGATTTGAGGGTCGTTGTGTTCGTGTTGAACCAACTATGAGGCATCCACTACGACATTTCTTTGTGGTCTCAAAAAATTCACCCTGAAGTTCTAGAATTCAAATCTTGGTTTGAAAGGTTAGACCCTAATAAAAAATTAGGTAAAACCCTCAAGAGGTTCGACTTGTTACATAATTGAGCTAAATATACTTGATAATTAAGAAAAATGAGATTTAGTATGTGTATTTTCAAATAAACAAGAAAAATATCCGACTAAGCACCGATAAGTAATTTGGTTGTGACTCAAAAATTGTTTTGTATTTTTGTTTGAATATCTATAACAACTGTACATGTATTTATGTGCATGTGCATCACATATGAATATAGTACATTTTTGTGTAATACTTTTTTTTTTTTTATCATTATTTACATCAGGACCATTATTTCATTTGGGAGAATGTAATTGGTTAAAAGCTAATCACCCGACTCATGACGCTT
Organism: Petrea volubilis; assembly: GCA_026212405.1. NCBI lineage: Eukaryota > Viridiplantae > Streptophyta > Magnoliopsida > Lamiales > Verbenaceae > Petrea > Petrea volubilis. The sequence goes on along the minus strand of CM047886.1, from coordinate 1,629,309 downwards.
ATAAATTTTAATGGTGCGTGGCAAATATTTGATCGTGATATTTTTTACTATACTGACTAATGCATACTCTGTATATTAATGATCGATTAAAATTAAAAAAAAAAGAATATTTTTAGAAGTGTCGATATTGTTTAACTATTCGAATTGCATAGTTTACATATGAATCTTAATGATGTTTTGTAACTAAAAAAACAAACAAACAAAAACAAACAAGAAAAACCTCAATGATATTAATCTATTTGTCGGCGTTGTATTTGGCATGTCATCAAAGTAGGGCCTCAAAAGCATGAAAAAGGGGCAAGGAATTGTATTGTATTGAATATATATCTTGGACTTCCAAAATGAGATGTGGCTGAACTTTTGGACTCAATATAGTCCTCATCTGGGGGCCTCTAGAACAAATTAGCACACGCTAGGCGCCAATTATGGTGATCGAATTTGGTCGGTACTTTTTTTCTTAACCACTCAATTCTATAATTTACTAATAGATCAATTCGGAATCGGATATTATAAAAGTTCATTTTAGAAATAATTTTCCAAACTCAATTATTTAATTCACAATTTCAGATTTCGAATCCTTAACGTTGTTTAAAAGATCTAACAGCTCATTCTATTAGATTGATTGGTAGTTGGTAATTTAGTCGGTACTTGATCCCATAGTTGAGGCGTTATCTTATAGATACAATTGCAATTTATAATGCAAGACTACTTTGAAAAACCTTTCCATCTAGTATTGAATATGTATTTGATATGTTTTAAATGACCAACTCATTGAAAAACTTAAATTGTTAGAGATAAAAGATATCAAATATTTATTTTTCAAACACATAAATTATTTTTTAAGCATGTCCATCTTATCTAAAAGTTTAAACTATTAAAAAAATATCGAATATTTACTTGGACACAACCTTACACGTGACTAATAGCCCAAGGCCCCAAGTTTGTCTGGAAAATTGGAAAGAGAAAAAGAAAATAACCAATACGGAGACGGACACGACTAAAGGACGGACACGACTAAAGGACTCCGACACATTTTGGCACAAGCAGCTCTTCTTATAATTTTACAGAGTTCAATTTTATAAAGTTTAATGAAAAATATATTGAATGAAGAAATTAAGATACATACATCGGAATTGGACAACTTTATCGTATAATTTGTATGAAATATACTTATTTGCATTTAGAGATTTGAGCGATGACGAATTCAATCATGTATTTGGTTTTAATTAGAGATGATTATTTAATAATGAATATTTATATTTTTTTGGTCTATTATTATTATTATTATTATTATTTATTTTATCTCTCATCTTTTATCTTCGGCGTTCTTTTTACACACTCTCTCTCTTTCTCTCTCCTTTTTTTTTGTCTCCCATCCTTTTTAATATATATATATTTAATTTTTTTTGCAATTATTTTCTTAATTTTTTATTTTAAAGTATTTTATTTTTATTTATCACTAATTTCATAAAACTTATTAAAAGATAGTTAAAAATATTTTGATGGTTTACATTTTAAGCTCCTACATTTTATTTCAATAGTGAGTCGTTAACATGTGGTAAAATAAGATCTTATAGATTATAAGATGTTTTGTAATTTATAAGTTATGATTCTATTTAGTAAAAATGAGAGCATATAAATTCTTTTAAGTGTAATGATGATAAAAAATAATACTGTACAATTAATTTCATACAAATAAATATTTTTTTGAGATAGTATAAATGTTATATTGAAAAAAAATAAAGATATTTATATCATTTATCTTTTGGTGTTATAACACAGTTTATAAACTGTTCCAAAAAAAAGTTTGGGAGAGTTTATTTTCTTTTCTTTTTCTGTGTGAGCTTATAAGCTTATTTATTTAAAAAAGTATCAAATAAATTTTAGAAGCTTATAAGCTTATCCAAACACTCTGTAAATGATAGAAAAATGCAATATATCTAAAGAATCACAACACACACATTTTTTTTTGGATAAAAATCACAACACATATTTAAACCTATCTACATGTGTTGAAATGAATGGCCAGATCAACAAAAATACATTAAATTTTAATGCAACAATTTTAATTTTAGTATAAGTACCCAATTTTGTAAGTTCGATAACTATAACCTCTCCAAATATTGTTAACCTTATATACTAAATATTTGCAAGATTTATTTAAACTTTTAGCATATTCTGTAATTCTTTTAATTGTAAAATGTGTTTTAATCCTTGTCAATTTGGTGGGAGTAAGTAATATTTTAATTGAAGCATTCTTTAAGATTGTAAGTTATATAAACTTTGGCTGTGCATGGGTGAGTGTGTTTAACTACTTTTCTTATACTGAATTGGAGTTCAGATCACTGCATGTTGGTTCGATTTTGTCCCCCGGGAACCCGCTACAAAATAGGATTAATTGCTAATGTTTTTAATATTGCTATTAAATTGTAATTAACCAGTTAAGTGGGATTTTTTTAATTTAATTAATCTTGGATCTTGAGCCCAAGCCTCCTAGTCCTAGTGGTTTGTTCGGTAGGTCCAGTTCAGGTAAAAAGGGAAGATTAACGCAAACAAAATTTAAGTTGGAATTGGGTGGAAGAAAATGAGAAACATGTGTTTAAAATTCGACCACTTTTTGAGTCGAAATTGATAAATAGATGATAAATTGCGAAATTCGTATACTTTATAAGTGGTGATTGACAAATTAAAAAAAGGTGGTTAAGTCGAAAAAGGACTATATTTCAAGCGGTGAAATATATATATTTTTTTATCCCAATGAAAAAAATGCTTGTGTTTCGATACATTTTATGTTGTACTTAATAGAATTATCATATATCGGGATGAAATGTTTTCACCCAAGAGTAGTATATTAATAATTTTAACAATCTACTAATTTAAGATCTCTTAACTGGAAGATTCTTTAAGTTGTGCATGTTAATTAGTTAATTATATAAGTTTGATTCACAATTTTCGTAGTTTATGGATGTGTACAGAATGGGTATAAAGAAAATATGAAAGAGATAGCAAAGTAAAATAATAGAGCCGATATAAAAGAAATTGAACAAATTTATAGTATGAAACAAAACCCCACTAATTTATTGACAATCTAGAATGAATCATGGAAAAGGATGAAACAAAATGATGTTTGGTGGCATTGTCTGTATTTTTTTTTTATTATTAATGTGAAATTCAGTAAGTTTTGCAGTACTGGAGTTCTTTGGTGTTTGGATTGTTTTTGTTCTAGTTCAGCTGCAAAACAATTTTTCAAAATAATTCTGTAAAATATATTTTTGAATTTTTAAAAAACACGAAAAGCTGTTTGGATGATTATTCTGAAGAATGATTTCAATATTTATAAAATGTGTTTGGATGGAACTGTTTTGAAAAAATAAAATTATATTTAAAAATATCCAATTAAACATTAAATATATGTTCTTAAATTCCTTCAACCATTAATATTATCAACTAAAATTTTATTAATTTATTAAAATTGAATTTTTTTTAATAAAATATAATATCAACTAAAATAGTTATGACTTATTGAAATTGTTCGAGGGCACAGTAAATTTCATCTCTGCATTCCCATTTCACAAGAGATTGTTTTTCAAAACACCTTTAGACGTTTTGAGAAATGGGGTGTTTCTCAAAAACTTCTTGAAAAACAATTTATCTCAATATAGTCGACCAAACGTGTTCTCTAATTTTTTGTTTTTGAAAAACAAGAAATAACTCTGAAAACGGTGGGCCAAAATTGACGAGTGTGTGAATGTGTTAAAAGAAATAACATATTCATGTCAGTTTTAATGACCTTAAGAAGTAACATATTCATTTCAATTTTAATGACCTTTTATGTTATTCATTTCAATTTTAATGACCTTAAGAAATAGCATATTCATTTCAATTTTAAATGACCTTAAGAAATAACATATTCATTTCAATTTTAATGACCTTTTATGTTATTCATTTCAATTTTAATGACCTTAAGAAATAACATATTCATTTCAATTTTAATGACCTTTTATGTTATTTCTTTTAACATATTCACACACTCGTCAATTTTGGCCCACCATTTTTAGAGGTATTTCTTGTTTTTCAAAAGGGATAATTACACTGGAATACCCTAAAGTTTGTCTAAATTATAAATAAAATTCTCTATTTTAAAAAATTACCTAAATAATCCTGAGGTATCATATCTCTTATATTTTTAAGTTTGAGAGCGTCTTTTATTTTCTCCTATTTCTTATATTTTTCTGTCTAAAGTGATACTATTAAATTTCTTTGTGATCTTCTATGTCTCCTATCTTATACTCCTATCATTTATTTTACTTTCTTTTATTGTTTCTTTAGAATTTTTTATAATATATCCAATCCATCTCAAAATCAGTTGTACCCTTTTATTTATAGGGTTAATTACATCTAATATCCTTCTAAAGATACGAAACTACAGTTGTTCCACACAAAATTTTCAATATTACCAACACATACCCTGTGGAATTCCAAAATTACAAATACCCCCTGATCAGCTAGTTGCCGATCAAAAAACTGCTGACATCAACAAAATTTTTAATGAAAATCTGAATATACCCATGCTCTAATTTTCATATATTTTTTTTCAATACATGCCCTTTGTAATATCACTACAACAAATTATAAAATTTGCAACGATTTCATTTGCTACAATATTTTTTTAGTTGCAACTAGTTAAACTTTGTCAATAAAACATGGTATTTGTTGTTTATTAATGATTCTTTTAGAACAAAAACTGTTATTGTTGACAAAAATATAATTTCTCTCGGCTGTCATTTTTGTAATTTATTTGCCAACGTTATTTACAATTCACAACAAAAGATTTTGTTGCAACAAAATAATTTTTTTAGGAACAACATGAAGACATAGCTAATATTATTGTTTTTGCAACAAAATACAATTGTAGGTTATGCATATATTTAGGCAATGAAATTTATTGTTGATAATAATTTTAAGTAATTGGCAACGAAATATTATGGTACCATAAAATTTCATCGCCAATTATTTAAAATTATTAAATTAGGCATTTTTTCCTTATTAGGCAACGAAATATACTAAAATTTTTACAATGAAAAAATGTGTGGCATTTGTTCCTTAATAGGCAACGAAATATAGCGTTGTAAATATATTGATAAATTAGGAACTAAATTTTTTGTTGGGAAATAATTGTGAGTTTTTGTAGACAGTATTTCTGCTTGAAATATTTCATTGTAAATTGGAGAGTGTTTTTAGTATAAAAACTTTCATTGCAGACAATTCAACACTTTTACTGCAAAAGTTTTCGTTGCAAGTAATTTAATGTTTTTAGACACCAAAAATTTTGTTGTAAATTGTTGAAATATTTAGGAGAATACTTAAAACCTTGTAACTTTTTTTTTCTATATTTAAAAAGCTAATGAATTTTTTAACTTAATAGACTTTTAAATTAATTTAACAATGTAAAAAAGTATCTGTCAATTCCTCATTTTTTTTAATGGAGGATATGTATTTTTATTTTTTATTTTTATATTTTTACCTTCAAATAATAATGTTGGGCTTTTAATAAGTTCATAATTTAACCTAAGCTTAAATATTTCTTAAATCGAGTTGTTAAATTGTACAATGTAAGCATAAGTAATAACTTCATAATATTAAAAATACTAAATTTATAATCTTATCTAAATTTATTAAGTGTAAAAACATAGCAATACATAAATAAATTATCAACATGGTCTAGTAGAAAGCAAACTTACATTCCTCACGTGACACTCGGGTTCGATTCCAATCTAGCGCATATTGTTCTATGCGCGCTTATTCCCTTGCGACCCTAGTTAAACTATGGTTCAAATCACGACAAGCAAAAATGACACCATTGAAGTTCGAATTGTGCGACGAGCGAGGCAGGGTTTAACTGAGCATTCGAACTGTGCGATGGGCAGGGGAGGGGGAGCTAAACTGAGGGTTTGAATTGTGAACAAATATTTTCATTTTCAAAAAATATTTTGAGGTACGGAATATTTTGTTGTTAAAAATCATGCCTTTTGCAACGAAATATGTCATTGCAAATCCCAAAAAATGTCAACTTCATAACATGACGTTTAGCAATGAAATATTATCTTTACCAACAAAAAACATATAGTTTTTGAGACAATATTATTTGTTGCCAATCATACAAAAGTTGGCAACAAAATTAATGATGTTGTCTATATACAATGTATAGGTGACGAATTCTATTTTTTGTTGCACTGAACTTTTAGCAACTAGGATTTGCCTACGAAGACGGCAACGAAAATATTTCATTATTATTGGATTTTACAACGAAAAATTGTACTTTTCACAACAAAATTGTTTGTTATTAAAACTAAAATTTCTTGTTGTGTATAGTTAAATTGTAGGGGTGGTATTAGTAATTTTCAAATTCCTCAGGACATGTCTTGGAAATATTGAAAAATTTTGGGGGACCAATTGTAGTTTTCAATCTTTGGAGGGGTAGTAAATATAATTATCCATGGACATAAATACTTAAATTAAAATATTAAAATATACATACTTAAATATTTAAAAATTTCATATATATAAATAAATATTTAGTGTACAAATAAGGAACAATCTCTTATTTTCAAAAACATAGTGTATCCTACATATGCAATAAATTGATGGTGCTTGAAGATAGCTGTAATGGTGGTGGAAGTGTGGTTCGTGGTGGTAAGAAAATCGATTGTCGACGATAGTGTAGCCACCAAGGAGAAAAATTCGGAAGAGAAAAAAAGAGGGGGGGGGGGGGGGTCATATGTAAGTTTGGGGGAAGAAAAGAGTAGATTTTTTGATAGGACTCCAATATCATTAATAGATGTAGGAATCGGATCACAAAAACAAAAGGGGTAAAACTACCGGGAACGGACATAGAAAATTCTGGAATACGACCCAAGGGACATTGTAGAGTCGCGCCCACCAAATTCCTGAAGTCTACTTTCCTATAGTAATTATAAATTTATAATATCTTCTGTACTTTCATTCACAACGTATCTACGCCGAAATAATATTTTAATTACATAACATAAGGGCATGAAGTCAGCACATTTCAACATATTTTAAATTTCAAGTACTCGACACGGGGTTTCATGTATTAATTAAAACATATCATTTACTGATCAAAAGAAAAATTAAGTCACACACACACACACACACATATATATATATATATATATATATATATGCAAATGCAATGACGGTTAAGACATATGTGTCTGGGAATTATAGACAACACTTTTACAGCTCTTGTGCCAGGGATGTATATATATATATATATATATATATATATATATATATATATATATAAATATATATGCAACGACGGTTAAGACATATGTGTCTGAGAATTATAGACAACACTTTTAGAGCTCTCGAGCCATCCCAAGCAATAAAAGTCAATCATAATGTTGAAATTATGGGGAAAAAAAATTGAATAGTAAAATAAATAGTATTTGCAAAAAAAACGTGAAAAATGGTTGTTGAATTTGAAAAGAATAACTAAAAGTTGAAAAAAAATATCTTCAAAAGTTTCTTCTAATTTTTAATTTATTTTAAAATTTGTCACTTTAAGTAACAAAATAAAAGGGGTGGACTTATGATTCAACAGTAAACCCCTAGCGGTTTAATGTAAAAGATGATATAAGCACTTTTTTTTGGTTTTTTTTTTAAATAATGATTGGACTTAAACAGTAAAATTAAAAAATATTAACGTTAAACTGCTAGGGGTTTACCGTTTCAAATGCACTTAGTGCATTGCACTAGGTGCAGCATCAACGGAACCCACCCACTCCCCATCACTCGCTCATCAACACTGTACAATAATAGTATCACTTTACACAATGCGCCAGACCACTCTTGTTTGTCCTTCTACATCGCGAACTACACCCTTGGTTCTATCCAACTTCAAGCACACCCCATCGTGTTCTCATCTCATCCCCATCAATAGAATAGCAATGGCTAAAGACGTAGGAATCAAAGCAGAAATCAACAAAAAAAATGGAAGAAAGAAATGTTGAAAATTAGTGCAACTTACTTGGTCATGATTTCCTATTATTTTGCTAGTAGTTGTTTTACTCCACTTTAGTATTACCAAGTCTATTGCTATAATATGAGGCATGTTCACAATTAATTGACTTGGTCAGCTTTTATTTTAATAATATTTGATAGTAGAATTAGTAGGAACATGGGCTAATATGTAGATTAATGGGAACATGGGTTAGTATGTGGAATTATTGGGAACATGGGTTCATGTCTAGAGAAAATTAAAGGAATAGATGTCGGTAGAGCTCTATAAATAGGGGGAGTTGTATCACTTTCAAATGATTCAGTACGCATTCACAATTTCATTAAAAGTTCTTTGTTCCTCCAAATATATTTGTCTCTTGGCTTTTGTGGCCATTTGCTTCTCTCTTTTATTTTAAGAAAAATGCTGGACGGTTCAGTTTCATCTAAACATGCTGGTTTGGATGGCATAGGGCTCAAAGAACTGAGTAATTAGATTTGAAATTTTGATGAAAAAATATCATTCAATTATTTGCTAGCTTTGATTCTTCTTCCAAAATCCCCCCTTTTTTTTTCTCTAACTTTTCCATTTTTTTTTTTTTGGTGAATCTTGCAGAAATACTAGTTAATGTGGCGTTGGTAAAGAGGGGAATGTTGGGGAATTAATGGTTGGGAGAGAGAGGTGAAAGGAAAAAATTGAAAAGAAACAGGTAAAAAAAAATAGTAAGGTGTTTTCATTTTAAAACATCATAAAACCTGTTTTGAAAAAGGGGCCGTTAAACGGACCAAACATATTTCTAGTGTTTTTATTTTGTGAAAACAGAAAATAACTTCTACAACAACGGGCCAATCCCAGGTGGGATTTTATTTTGTTGAGTCGTTTTCACTAATACTTTGTTCTTCTCAAACAAGACTAACTGAAAAAACTTGTTAAATTGGTTTCTAGTCCCCTGCATTATTCAAATGAGTAAATTAGCATGCACGAGTTTGAAAAAATAAAATAAAAATAAATAAAAGAATGAATAGTTTATTTTGACCATGCGGATTTTTTTAATTAAAATAAAGGTCATCCTACGTGGCATTGCTTTGGCAGCACTAGAAGAAGGGCTAGAGAAACAGAGATATTAGATTAGTAAGTTTACTAAATTTAATTCATTTGAGAGGAAGTTTGACTAAATTTATTTAAAGTTTTTTATAAGTCTACCTTTGAAACTTATGATTTTAAATCTTTTTTAATAATAAAATTCTCAAATATTTGAATAAACTAAGATTACGTGACGTATATTTTAAATTTTAAAAATATATTGAGAAAAATACTATTTTTTGAAAGAGCTTACAGAACTTCGAATATTATCTTCTAAAATTATTTTTTGGTCTCATATTTGAAAAGATTAATCTTTTAGGTTCAATCCTCTAAAAAAAATATAAAATAAAATAAAATAAAAATCTTTTAGTTGCAATACTCCATGGCAATGTCTAGAGGTAAATAAGCTACCCTGAAAAAGTTCATCAATTTTTTTTTTTAATATCATGATTAACGTTGAACCGATTTGGTGTCAATTCTATTTCAGTGGATTGCGCTATTTGAATTTCAAAAAGAAAAAAGAAAATAGAATCAATAGGTTCAAAATAAGAATGATATCTGTGATGCATACATTAAAATTGAAGAATTGGTGTGAATTGATTTCACATTGAAGAAAGAATCGAATATTCCTTCATCAAATCATTCACTCTGTGGTCCGATAGATCTTTGAAAGAATTGATTAAACATTCGATTAGGGATTTTTTTTTTATCAAAATAACCTAGCTTTCAAATTTTTTTCCAAAGGAACCTACTTTTGAATTTTATATTATTTCTTCTCGTTTTGTAATAATTACTTTATAGCCCTATGTTTTAGATATTTTTTATTTAGACCACTTAAGTTCGACAATTAGTTTTTAAGCCAAGAGACTTCTAGTGTTGACGGTTAGGTCTTGCATTTTAGTCTATATTGCTTTAATTAGACATAGTAGGACTAGATCTGAGCTAGAAGGTGGCGTTCATCATGGATAAACAATTAAAAACTGAAACTAAAACTCATAAGATAGCTAGTTTGCATATGAGAGACTAAAAAGAAAAGAAACTATAAACATATTATGCATGTATAAGAAGAAGACATTAGCTATCATAGTATGGCTAGAATATTAAACTATATAGTACATATATTTGGTAATATATATCACTTGATAGGTGATATTCAAAATGATCTACAAAAAATAAGTAGACTTAAAAATATTGATCTACCTGAAAAAAACAAAAAAGATAATGGAAGAATTGGTCAAAAAAGACCTAATTACAGGAAACAAAAACATTGTACTTGAGAAAAAAAGAAAAAAAAATCTATGGAAGCTAAAACAACTATGTACAAAGGAGCTAAAAAATTTCAAGAGCACCTCTTAACAATAGATATTGTAAAAGGAAAAATATATGAAGATTTTTAGCCTATAAAGAAATTATGAACATTGGAGAGAAAGATATAAGGAAGCTGATAATGTGGACGAAAGAAACAAGTCTCTAAATCATATAAAATCCTTACATGAGGAATGTGAAAATAATTAGATTTAAGAATTGTTTTACAAGATTTTGCTACATTAATAAAAGAACAATTTGTTGGAATAAAACATTCCAATACCCATTTTAAAGAAATAAAATATGCTTTAACTAAGATGAAGTTGTGCAATATCTATAAATACACAAACTTTGTAAAGCTTTATCAAAAATACTTTTGGATTCTTAAAGCTAATGACCTGACACACTAGCTTGATCAATTTTTTCATAGGCTGCCACCTCCATGGGATGAATTATGCTAAAAATAATGCCTTGAGTTTCTTGAAAAGTCACAAGCTAAAGGTACTTTAGGGTGCAGAATTTTATTTGGTTATAAAATAATAACTGAACATTGTTTGTAAAGAAAAACTCAAAAAACAAGTCAAAACACAATTGTGTAAAACCATTGAAGCCCAAAAATATTGTGATAAAGTCCTTCAAGTGACCTGGAAAGTTGGATCTACATCTAGTACACCATACAAAAAGACACGTAAGCAATTTAGGTTTAAAAAGTGGAAAAACATAAGAATAAAGCAATTTTTTTTTCAAACAAGAGATATGCTAGAAAGAGTAATAAAAGGAAATTCAGTAAATTTAAGAAAACATGGACTTTGTATTTTTGCAATGAAAAAGGACATATAGCTGTAGAATGTCCCAGAAGAAACTCTAAAGTCATAAGATTTTTAGAAGAAAATGAATTAGAAGTATGTTTAGGAGAAGAAATATCAAAGGACAATGATATTATCTATGAAATCGAGTCTATATCCTCAGAAGAAGAAGAAAAAGAAGAAGAAGAGGAACAAGTGTTCATGATGAACACTGAAACTCAAGAAGAGAATTTCGAGTCTGTTCCTAATGAAGAACTAAGCCAAATTTGGCTTGGCAATGTGATAAAAGAAGAATTAACCTTAGATATAAATGAATTAAATAAACATTTGAAAGTTGAAGATTTATATAAGAAGTCTAAATTTAAACCTTGACAAGCAGCACATTTTGAGATGTGTGAAGGGATTACTAAAGTTAGGGCTACATCAAATAGTCAAATAGAAATCCAAATATTTGACAAAAATAAAATCCAGAGACTTAAGGAAAAATATCCTTAATTCATATTCATTCATATTGGAATAACACAAATAAGTATTACTCCTTTATTTAGACTGGGAATTGATTCCTCAATTCTTTGCATTGTTCAAGACAAGTGGTTTCAGGACCCTATCCAATCACTGATAAAAGAAATTCAATATAATTTGATCTTTGGAGAGATAATGTTCATAGTAAAACCCAATTATTTTGTTTCCAGACAAGATAAAGGTATTCAAAATACTATAGTCTCGAGAATTCAAACACAAAACATCAATATTGGAGGGATTCATAATGATTTAAGACTTTCATGGAAAGTTGTCCACCAACTTACGAGTGATACTTCGATAAAAATCCAAAGTATTGACTCGGATATTATTGAGCTTTATGAACCAAAATCTTTTGGGACAAAAATCTAACCAAAATTCATAAATTGGAAGGATTTAAGTTTACCAAAGGACTTGTTATTTGAAAATTTCATTGAAGAAAGGTTTGAAAAAAAAAGCATAGTCAAATAGAATTCCAAGCTTCAGGAAACATCTTTTATTTTAGAGATAATAGAATTACTGCAAGTAGGAAATCATTTAGGTATGAGTTTAAAGAAGAAGCAAACAGCTCTAAAGAAAAAGAAACAGAGCCTATAGGGATAAAAAACTGTCCAATTTTCTCTTTTACCTAGTAGTAGAAGACTTGAAGAATAAAAATCAATCAGGTTCGAACAAATAGATTTTGATTCAGAAACAATTCTCTTTTCTAATAATCAGAATAAGAGAAGATATTGTTACTTTTGAATTCTTAGGCTATAAACCATATAGTTTACATGCTCTAATAGATATAGGAGCAAACATCTTCAGTATGTCAACCAAATGCCATACCTAATAAATTGTGGCAAAGGATGCAAAATCCAATTGCTTCTAGGAATGCTAACAATACCACAAGTTTTATGGAATATAAAACCAAAGATATTCTATTTACAGTAATGACTACTAAAGGTAAAATACCCTTTAGGATTCCTAAATTATTATGTTTTCTTCAAATGCATGGAGTTATAATTTTAGGAAATAACTTCTAGTCCCAATACTTTTCCATTAAGTATATCAAATGAAAACTTTTTAACTCACAATTAAGAAAAAATCTTATACAATTTCGTGGCTACAATCTAATTCTTTTATACGTAATATAGGATTTGCACCAGTCAAGTGTGGTCAAACAAGCCTAATTATAGATATAGAGCCAATAGAAATAAATGAGTTAGAAAAATCACATTGGATTTATAAAATATTAATCCTAACTTCTCCGAAAATCCATTTACTATGTGAAAAATCTCCTAAGTATTGTGAGTTAAAATTGAAAAAATGTGAAAAAATTTGTTAGGTTAAACCTATGGTCTATACTAAACAAGCTATAGATGAGGTTCAAAGATAGATAAAATAATTATTAGAAAAAAGATTGATAGAAGAAACTAGGAGTCCTCATTCTAGGCTGACTTTCTTAGTAATGAAACACAGTGAAATGAAAAGAGGAAAAGAAAGCGAATGGTAATAAACTTTAAAAAGTTAAATAAAAACCTACAGTTTGATGGTTACTTCATTCCTAGGAAAGATATTCTAGCTAATCAAACTAGGGGAGTCAAAGTATTTAGTAAATTTGATTGTAAATCAGGATTTTGGCAAATTAAATTAACAAATGAGTCAAAACTATTAATTGCTCTGCTAGCTCCTTACGGCCATTATTAGTTGACTGTATTATCATTTGGAATATGTATACTCCACAAATATTCCAAAGACGAATTGATTGAATATTTAAAGACCTTAAAGATTTCTGTCTAATCTATATTGATGATGGTCTTATTTTTCAAGAACAGTTGAAGAACATAAGTAATATCTAGAAATCATTTGTAAAAAATTCAAAGATAATGGGATAATTCTAAGTCCCAATAAGATAGAATTACAAAAAAATGAAATAGCTTTCTTAGAAATAATCCTAAGTTCTATGTGCATTGTTCTTCAATCTCATATTACTACTAAAACCAACGAGTTTTTAGAAAAATTAAAAACATTAAAAGAGTTACAAAGTCTTTTAGATTTGCTTAACTATGGTAAACAGTTTATTGAGAATCTTTCTAAATGGAAAAAAACCATTTTTAGAAAACTAAAAAATTCTCAGAAAAATATCAATACTAAAATTAATTAGTCTGAGGAAGATACAAAAAGATTGTATGAAATTAAGAGTTTCTTCAAACCAAATTTGAAAGTTTATTTCCCAAAAGAAATAGATTTATTGATTTTAGAAATAGATGCTTCATATATATTTTGGGGAGTGGAGTTTAAAGTTCTGAATGTATCCAAATAAGATATTCAAAAAGAAGATGATTTACTAAAAATATTCAAAGAACAAAAAAGTTCAAATGAGTTAATTTATGGATACAATTTTGGTAAATTTAAACCTAGTGAGTTAAATTATATTATATTTGAGAAAGAACTTTTAGTTATAAAAAATGGTATTAAGAGATTTCAGATATACTTAGCATCAGTCAAGTTCTTAATTAGAACTGATAATAAAGTTGTATGAGATTTCTAAAAAAGAAAAAAGTTGAGGATAACCATAAAAGAATGAGATGGTCAAATTATATGTCTGAGTTTTTTTTGAAGTTGTTCGTATTAATTTTGATAAAAATGTTGCAAATTATTTTAGTAGACATCCAAATGGATATTAATCTAAAATATTATTTTGCATTCTAAAAGAACCAAGGAAAAAGGCATGTTGCCCCTAACTCAATGGGAGTAAGAAAATTTGCACTAGGAGGAGCACCAAGCATGATGCCAATTACTCAATATTGGTATCCCCAAACAATCAAAATTGGTACATCCCGGACAACCAGTTTTGGTTTGCCCTTTGCAGCTATGCAAATGCTGTTAGTAATCCAACTCATCACAAAATTGAAGCGCCAAAAGATTTCTATAACCCTTGAATCTCTAGGGAATTCTATAAGCTTTTGAATAAAGTGTGGAAAATTCATATAATGGAAAAAATATTCGATTTTAGGAGAGCTATGATAGAATTGTTACAAGAACTAAAACAGTTTTGCGAGAAAATTTGGCACATGCAATAATACACAAGAAATATAGTTCTTAACATGAACTTTGAAAATGAAACTTATGAGTCCGCACTTGTTTCCCAAACTAGGAGACTTATGAAAGTTTTAAAATTTGAGGTACGCAACACTCATTTAAATATGTTAGGAAGGATTATACTTTTTGAACAATTCAAACAAAAATTGCCAAATGAAGTATTTGAAGAAATTAATGGCATGATACATGAATTGAGAATTAAACCAAATCTTGAAAATAAAACTTTTTTAACTTATTTTCAAAAATATCATATCAAAGGGATTAGTTATAATTTGCAATTATACCCCTTTTTATTTGAAGCAATTGAATGGGGATTAGTTTGTCAAATTACAATTACTTCAATGGATCCTAGGAAAATCTGGGAGTTCCTTGCTATGATCAAACACGTGATATATCATGAAATCCGTGAAAAATATAAGAGACTCCCTCTTACATTCAAAATTATAAGCTTTGTTAGATGGAGAGAAAAAGGAAAAAATTTCCAACCATATCAAGTTTGGACTTTGGAACAATACTAGTACCAAAGTGAACTTGAAGAGAAAAAACATATCCTGGAGAAGCAAAGACTGAAGAAGAAATTCTTATTTGGTCTTGGGCAAATTAGTTGATATTTGTTCAAACATTCAACCAGAATTTCAAGGTGTTCTTGGTAAGGAAATCAATCCAAACCCAAGCTTTATTACAGACGGAAGAAGATTATTCAAAATCACATTCTTCACTCCGTTTAAAGAAAATCCAAAAGAAGTTAAAAAGTTTTTAGCTGATGTAACCACTCTTCAAGTTGATGTCCCAAATATGGCAACTAAAAAATTTGATGAATATTAGGGCCGATATGAATTTGAACTTACATCCAATGCTGATCAAGATATATGGATGGTAGTGATTATTGGAACACATTGGATTCTCCCGCTAGATACAATATTGAAAATATGATGGAGGGATAAAAAGACAAAAGTATGGTGGACCCATTCTGAAAACGAAAAGTAATCTCTACCATTAAAAGCAGCTGCAAACTCCAGTACAAAAAATGTTGAAAATGATGCCACTAAAAGATAAAGGAATTTTGACTCCCCATACCTTTTATTCAATCAAATTGAAAAGTGTTTGGAGTCCGAAATTTGCCTATAAAAGGAGATACCCTTAGATGAAGAAAGCATTGAAGAAAACATTACTCACTTTACTCTCTTGAGAATCAAGTAAGTTCTCATTTTCATTTTCATTTCATTTTCCTTTGTAAATTCCTAGCTCTGTACAAGAACATAAAAATTGTTTTATCATTTTCTTTCAAGTTTAAATTTTGACTACTTTCGCAAATCAGGCTCGCACACTCTGTAGCTCTGGTATCAGAGCCTTGTTAGAGACTTGATCCAAGAGTGTATTCCTATATAAAGCTCTTGTTCAAGTATTTGTTATCATGTCTAAAGTATGTTAATGTTATATTAAAATTTTATGTGTTTACTTTAAAATACTTGTGTTGGTTGTCTCTTTATGCCACTTATTTAAAATTATTGGGGGTTCTTCTGTAATTTCTGATTATGTATGTACTAGAAATTTAGAAGTCTACCCTCTCAAAGTAGACTTGGGTTAGTTTGGTACACTATTTTATTTTTGAGCTAAAAAAATAAATGAAACACCTTTTTATGTTAATAGGATAATAAACTCTTCGATTAGTTTGGATCACTTGCCCTTAATTTAAGGGCCTATTAGAATAAACTTTAAAAAAAATGTTTATTAGGTTGTGCTTTAGTAGTACAATTTTTTGTCTTTTTAAACTAAGCACATTTGTCTTTTGATGCAATAATTTAAAGATAATGTAAAAAGTGCTTTTTTTAAAGAAGCAACTTGGAAGCAACCTTGGATAGTTTTCATAGAAAACTAATTTCGAGCTTGTTTGTTTTCCCTTGCTTTTGTTATTTTTTTTTCAAAAAGGCCACTCAAACACTATTTTTTCGTTGAAGTATCTTTTTTAAAAAATAAAAAATAAAAAATAAAAAAAATCTATCCAAACAAATTTTAAATAAAATACACAATAAAATATAAATTGCACTAGACAATTTTCCAAAGTGATTTTACGCCTCTTCTTTTTTTTTTAATCATAATTAAATCGTATCTTTTTATCTAACTCACTATAAAAAAGAATATATAATTTTTTACGCGTCAAGTGGTTTGAATAATTATCTGATCTGATTCTTCACTTTAACAAATCCAAAATGGGGAGGTGAAAATTTGATGTTGATAATTTCCAAATTTAATAACAAACAATGCTCCTTCGAAAAAAATAAAAAAACAAACAATGCAATGCAATCGATCCACGAACACTAATATGATCAGCAATAAAATTTGTAGACGACGAAAGTGAAACTTATCTAACACGTAATCTCTTAAAAATATTATATTTTTTACACATGATTAAGAAATAACATCACTGATATCATTTTCAATTTAAAATCAAAATCACTTTAATCTCTAAAATTTAACTCGTCACATCTTAAATCTGTGTTATAAAGAGTTAATTACTTTCACACATATGAATTATACTTTATGCCGTGTTTATTTCACTCAATTCAAAATGTAATGAGCCAAATCCTAAATTATAGATATTATGAGTTGATTTGTTATTTTATTTATTTAATTTTTACGATTACAAAGAATTGATTTATTATAGTTAGCAATTTAGAGGGCGAATGCAATAGCCTATATAAGGTATAGTTTAGGGGTGCTAAACGTAGTTAACTGCGTTACAAAGTAGTAACACTTTTAATGATTTCATTGAGATATCTGATATAGTTTCTTTTTTTTTTTTTTTTTTTTTTTTATCTTTTTAGTATATTTCATACAATCATATCAATAGATCTTCTTTTTTTTTGTAAATAATCATATTAATAGTTCAAATAAAATATAACTGTCATATCTCATAATCAATTATTCAATTCAAAGACCCAATAAATAATACGCAAGTAAACTACTATTTAATAGAGAAATAAATTTCAATACAATAAAATAAAGCCTACATATAATAAAATCTAACCCATAATAGTATAATCTCGTTGATTGCATGGCCTCATTCTTACCATCAAATTAAGAAATTCTTCATTGGTATTCCATAAAGTTTCACAAAGATGCACTTTTGTCAAGTTTAGTTTTTAATTGCATTCTAATCCCCCACTCTCTCTCTCTCTCTCTCTCTCTCTCTTTATTGACATTCTCCCGTAATTAATTATAAAGTCCCTTTCTTTTTTTTTTAATCTAGAAATGAAGTATAATTAACAATCAGTTGGGCAAAAGCCGTACTCGTCTGTCTTGGCCCTGACAGGTACACAAACTTTGAAATCGTACTCAATTCGTAGTCACGAGTCACCCATTGGTGTGCCCAATTTTGTCCCATTATTTTTTACCTCTCAAATAATTGTAACAACATGTGCGAAGCGTTACCCTAACTAACTCTTTTTTTTTTTTTGATAACTATTAAACTAACTAACTCAATTTGATAATTCAATGCTAAAACACAAATGACGTAAATATATAATTCAAGTAATTTATTATGCCATTAATTCACTATACAACTCATACATGCAACGAGACATATCATTATTGATAACTTGGGGCCTCTATTTTTCTAGAGGAATCTTTTTATCTTTTTTTTTCAGTACTATTAATTCTGAAATTATTTATTTATTCTCACTTTTTAATTCAAAAATTAATTTGTCCTACTATTATTATATTTACATAATTAGATTGATGTAAAGTAGGCCAGATTATTATTCATCAAAAAAAAAAAAAAGTTAGGCCAGATTATCCGATTGAAAAAGAAAAAGGTCGTAACTTTTGACCTAAAGTTAGTAGCCATTCTACAGTTCACACACACGCACACACACACAAACACACACCAGTTTGTATGTACTAGTTATGCGTGTTTTCATATTGAAAACAACACTTCCTGATCAAAAAGAGGAAAATACTTAAAACAGCACCAATTAAATATTCCCTTATTTCGAAATTATTACTCTCTCAATTTTTTTTTTCATTTGTCCCTTTAATAAAAAAGTTACTCCGAAATATTTTTCATTCTTACCTTTCAAGATTGTACCTTTTTTTTCCTCAACATACCCTTTTATTGTAATAAATGAAGTAGTTAGAATTCTATTTAATCTTATTAATCTAAAATTATGAATATTAATTATCTTTCTTAATCTTTGTACACAAATTTTAAATAATAAATAAAAGAGGACGGAATACAAAGAGTTTTTTTTGTCTAATAATAATTGTCATATTAAGGAGTTCAAAAAAATATATATATTTTTTTTTCAAATTTACCCTCGTTCTCTCCAACTAAACTCACTAAATATCTTGTGCCAATTTTGGGTAAAATACACTTTATACCCCTAAAGTATTGATAATTTATCATTTACCCTCTTAAATTATGATAATATATCATTTACACTCTTTTAAATATATATGTACAATTATGCCCTCAAGCATTCATTTTTTTTCCTATTCTTTTTTTTTTCTCGTTTCTTTTCTACTTAGTCACCTACTAAACTTTGAACATTGAATTGTGCTGAACCCTTAAGTTAAACAATTTAAGGATTAATGAGAACTTGTCTGTATAGAGAGCTCGGTTTTGTTAAATAATATATTTTAAAATTAAAATATTATTTAAAATTTCCTCTTTATCAATACTAATTGTAAGTTATATTTTCACATTCCATCAGTGGGATGAAAGTTCTTAGTAAATTTAATTTAACAATAGTGCCATCTAAATATTTGAATTAATTATATAGTATCAAAATTAATTAAGACACCAATAAATAACGTATAGTTGATCATATATAGTTAAAATATATTTACTTTAACATATACATTCACAGTTCTGGTCCTTTTTTAATATTCTTTGTGTACTAGTGATTAGTATATATGATTAATTTATAAATATAATTATTCAGTGATTCAATTAATTTATTGGGAAGTTTTATATTAAATTAAATATAATAGTTCGAAGTTTGGTGGTTGAAATATACAATTGTATTTTTCAGTGATACTAATAATATCTTAATTACTATGTTTTTGAATTAAATTGAAAAAATGTTTGTCATTTATCTTGTGGAGAAGGTGATTTCTTTCTTAATCGAAAATAATATGCATTGATGATGGTGCATATAATTTTTATTTTTATTTTGTTAGAAGTGTTTTGGATAGGTGATTGAAGTGGACGAAAATCCTAAGTAAAATTAGAAATGTTGAGAAAAAAGAAAAATCAAAAGAGACAAAAGAAGGTGAAAAGTTTTTGATTGATAATATGAAACATTTTATGTTTTACGACAAAATTAAGACAAAATCTTTAATTTCAACTTTCCAACATGCTGAAAATTAAATATATGAAATAAAAATACGAAATGGTCCTCAGTAGGCAAAGAAATCCTGCAAAATAACCACAACTAGTTGTTTGGCGCACTTGCAATGTGTGCAAAATAGGAAATTTTATTTTTAACTTTTAGCATGCTGAAAATTAAATATATTTGAAAAATAAATATGTGAAAATAAAAATACAAAATGGCCCTCAATCGGCAAAGAAATCCCATAAAAATCATGAACTAGTTGTTAGGCATATTTGATGCGTGTGCAAAATAAGAAAAAACAAATTTAATTATGTATTTAAATTTTGATAGAATAAAATTATAAATATGTATTAATTTATTTCTTAGCATTTATTAAATTTGTGATGAATGAAAAATAAATTTAAAACTAAAACGAAGTTATATAACCATAAAATAATAAAATCAGAGAGTTGAAAAATATTAAATTGTTCATAGTTTATATGAAATAGAATAAAAATGAAAGAGGAGAGATGTTGAGAAAGTAAGGCTAGGGTAAAGGGAGGATAAAATTGAAACAAAGGGATAATGCGAAATTGCTTAAGAGAGAGGCCACAAGAGGGGACAAAATTTAATTAAGGGAAAAGTGCATAAAACCCTTGCGGTTTCGTAAAACTGCAGGTTTATATCCTATGATTTGAAAATTAATACACAAAAAACCCTCCAATTTTCTAAATTTATGCAAGTTAATCCATTTCCGTCAAAAGATAATGGAGTTTGTGCAAGTTAATCCATTTCCGTCCAAAGATAATGCCCCTTTTACCATCCTCCACGCTGTTGGAGTAACAATCTAAAATCACTAATCTATGCATCTTGTCAAACTAAATCAAAACCATCAATCAATTTTACCCAATCTTTAACCATTTGCATTAAATTAGAAACACTAATCGAATACCCTAAATCCCGCTGCCGCCACCGTCTTCCCCTAATTCTTCCACTATCATCGATCCTAACTCAAAATCGACCTCGCCAATGCACTACTGGAACCAAATAACTCATTTAATTTTCATGGGAAAAGGTCGAAAATTTCAGTCATAGATGTCGTGTGTATGTGTGTTGCCACTTGTGTGCATGCTTCTGTGTTATTGCGTGTGCTTTGTGTGTGTTGTTGGGTGTTTATTTACATTATATATATATATATATATATATTTAAATATTATAATTTTATAGAAATGAATCAATTTGAACCGTTCATATTTTAATTTAAAATTCCATGGCTTCTAATGACAGTCATAATGGGTATTTCAACAAAAATGTAATGCCATTAAACTCAAACTAATGGAGGGGAAGAATATGTATAAATTCAAAAAATACAAGGAACTTTTTTGTATATTTTTAAACTATAAGATAGTAATTACAGCTTCACAAAACTATATAGGGATTTTATGCAATTATCCCTTTCATTAATATTACTAACAGTATATATATACACACACACATCGTAATGCCTACTTGTACCAATTAGCATTGTTAATGCTAACAAGTAGGGACAATATTTCATCATTTAATTGTTTGCAACTACTATACATTTGAATTATAGTTTTTTTTTGGTAAGCACATATTGATTATAGTTAAATACCGGACCAAATCCCCTACCCCTATTATTGTCCTATCCC
>CM047886.1:1589809-1607001 GCA_026212405.1 Petrea volubilis | reverse complement strand
AATAACCTGCTACTTGTTGTTTATCTATATTTAAATTTTATTTATATGTGTGAGGTCCATTATATTAAATCTATCTTATCCATTTATCATTCAACTTTTTTTATTAATTTTTATTAGATATATTTTAACATTTGATCTATCACCAAACATAATAACGTATAGAGCATTTTACCATACAAATTTTAATAAAAAATATTATAATTTCTTATTGCAATGTGTTATTAATTTTTATTAGATATATTTTATTTGAACAAATTTCTTATTGCAATGTGTTATTAATTTTTTTTGAAATATTTTTTTATTGAATATAACAACAAAAATTTGATTGCTTCTTAAAATATTAAATTGGCACTTAAAATGTATTTTATATTCAAAATTAGTTATGTATCTTCTTAGTTAATTTTATTTTTGATCAATATTCCATATCACTATTCATCATTTTTTTAATTTATGTCAATTCGCTAAAATTATAATTAAAACTCCATAACTCCCACAAATCAATAATTTTTATAATAATTACTTAATTTATTTAAGTGAGTAAATAAATATTTTATAATGATAACTATGAATTTGTTATTGATACAAATGATAATGATGAATTTATACTAATAAAAAAAATCTTTCAATTTTTAATTTAGAAAATAAAATTATTAACATAAGATATTTAATATTATTTAATTTGATACTCTACTTACTTATAAATTTCATTATAATATAATTGATATATATATATATATATATATATATATTTACCACTCATTTTCCATTATTTAATTACTCTTTATCATGTGTTACAATATGGCAAAATGAGGGGGGTGGGGGGTGGGGGTGGGAGAATTGATTAACTTTCCTACTTATTAGGATTCTCTCCTCATTAATCCCTTAAATTGAGCAGGTTTGAAAAGATATGTACCATATTTTTAATAATTCAAAATAAATAATTGTAACTTACATAGCGTGTTATAGGTCAAAATAAAATATATAAACCTGTTAAAGTTAAATTTAAATACATGTGGTAATTAATTAAGGCCATACATAATGTTAGGTAGTACAAATCTATTTTTTATTAGAAGCCCCCTATTTGTTACAGTTGAAATTGAAAGAAATAGATAAAAGTGGCAACAAGTAAGACTAAATAAACAATAAAATTATACTATGGAACTAAAGTGCAACTGAAAACATAAGGTGACAATTTTTTTTTTGATCAGCAAAAAATTGGTCGAGGGACTAAATATAAACGATAGGAATTAAACTGTTTCTTTTTAAGTATAAGGAACTACAGTAATCCCAAATCTAAATTTTGGGAACCACTTGCGGGATTTAATTTGGCCAAAAGAAAATAAAGCTGCACATCATTCCCAATATTTTACAATTAGAGTTTAATTTAGAACACATCTTCTGAAATTTATACCCAAAGCTGCACAGTATTTTTTTTAAAACTTTTAAATTAATATGTTATAAAATGTTTTTAAAAAACCTATAAATACATTGAAACAACCCTAAGAATAAAATAAACCGAATCAAATGCATACTTACACATTTATGAAACATGCAAAACCGTAGTGACAATCGCAGACAAACCATAGGATATATATAAATTATTAATGTACTATAGTCCTTGGGCAAATTGTATTAGGGAGCCAACATGAAAGGAAATTAGGCTTTATCTTGTGGAGGTAACTACAAGAAGATCCCCAATGAATGATATCTCAATACTTTATAGTTTGGGGGTTCGAAATTTTGACAAATTTGAAGTATTTAATGCTTTATTTGTGAACTATTTTGACAAAAAAAAAATCTAAACAAATCTCAAAAATAAAGAAAATTTTAGGAGGGCTGGTAGAGTCGGTTCTTTCTCTCAATTTTATAGAAAATTATATTAAATATATTTTTTTATTAATATTCAAAAATCTATCCCGCTTTTAAAAATGCAAAAAATTACAAATTTTTTGACTCCATTTTTTTATTCACGTGTAAATTATAAGTTTGAAAGAAAATTAGCAAAGTATATATCAACGGAGCAAAAGCAATGGAGAAGATAACATTGATGTCAAGAATATAGAGCATGCTAGTGATATATATATATATATATATATATATATATATATATATATAAAATATCACTAAAAAAAATAAAGGAAGATTACATGCATTGAATGTAAAAGCAACAAATAATTACTCACAATACATCAATGTAATATAAATCTCATATTAATGTGTTGTAATTATAATTACAAATACTTTTACATTCGGTGCATATAAGAAATTATCTGTCACAATTAAACAATTGTTGTCATTGTTGACTATGTATTGATGCATGTATAGCTATACGTAATAAATAGACATATTGGCATTATTAATACTCGTCAATATGTAAACTTCTATACAGAGTAAATAGGAGATGCAAAATACGGACAGCCAAATAGCAGCAAAAATTCTGTAGCAGTTTGATGATTCATAAATCATCAATCTCTCATAATTCCCATATTGGCTCCAAGAAGGCAAATGAAATCACTCAGCCACAATATCAATATTATGGGATCCTTCAATACTAGGGTTCCTAATCATCTTCTCATGCAGGCTTGTTTGTTTGATCATCTTCACATCAGGAATCTTGAATTTGGACAGGGATGAGAGTTCGTGGCCGGACTCGGCTATCTTAATCGTGCAAGAGACGATCTCGATGAGCAACGAAGCAACTGTAGCAGCAGGAATTACATCGAGAAGATTGGTTTCCGGCCACAGATTGCCCTTATCGAGCGAGGATTTGAGCTTTTTGGCTGCAGATTTTGCATTCAAGACATGAGGGTCGGCTGAGAAGGAACATGTCATTGTCCTAATTCCCATTGCTAGTTCGCTCAGAGCATAGCTGCACTCTGAGCTCATTTTCGTGCACGATTCTTTGATCTTTGCTCGGAATTCAACCGGCGCCTGCAAAGATATTAAGATATTCTTTGCTATAATGAAATAACTAAATGCTCAAAAAGAACGATTGAACCTTGACATGGAAAAAGTGGCTTAAATATTTGTATGACGATTGCACCGCACCTACAACCATAAGGTTTAGTGTAATTACACTTAGACCCCCTAAGGTTTGCATAGTTACAAAAACTGTGGTTGAACCCCTTAACAATTTGACAACATGGATGGTTTCTATAATAGTTATACAAACCTTAATGGGTCTAAGTGTATTTACACCAAACCTTAGGGGTTGTAAGGGCAAGTGTCCCTTTTTCTTATTTCGTTATCGGAAGTAGGATACAAAATGGAACAGGAGATTTGAAACCATTTCGGAGGGACTAGTTTTACCTGCACATCTGATTTGAGATAGCCATTTAAAGCATCGATCTTGTATGCACATTCTCGCGTGAGAGATCCAATCTTGAGGTACTGATCCCAAGGATGACGGTACCTAAATTTCCCGTGCCTAGGCTCCCATTTCGCGAAATTTACCTAAAATATCCACAGATCTCAATCAAGATCCACACATAAACTTGAATTCATTAACCATGATCACACCATATTTTGAACCTAATGACTCACCAAAGAGTCTTCAATCCCTTTGGAGTTAAGAACACTTTTGTATTCATCCAACGATGGCTTATTCTCTTGATTGCTATCATTAGGCAACTGGAAATATTTGCCTCCAAAACCTAAAAATGTTGATATTAAAATACATCAAGATTTACATCCCATATATATATCATTAAATTGAAATCCCGCTTATATAAACTGACAATATATACCTTCCAGGAAAATCGCAAGCTTTTCAATGTTAGCAGCAGTTATGTTGTGAAGATCTTCACCAGCCCAAACTGGGCATATCAATATGCATATAACGATTGTAACAAAGCCACCTATACAGATTGTGGAGAGTCTCCTTTGTGCCGTATCCAAAACCTCATCATCCCGATAGCCCGACACCGATATCAAACTGAATGTTAAGATGAATATAAGCAGCCCATAATCATATCTTGCCTTCAACTTGGGAAAAAATCGAGTAAATGTCGCCACAGCAGCTGCAACGTACAAACAATAAGATCCAAGAATGAAAGAGTGTGAGCAACTTATATTACTACATATCCAAGAACAACATCAATTTCAATCGAAATGGTTCAAGGTTTGTTCAGTCATTTCTTTTACCTATCAAGAAAACAGAGAATCCAAGTATAATGGATTCTATCTTATCTCCTGCAAAACTTGCTAAACGATGTGCTGCAACACCTAATGCACCACCTAAAAATGTTGCAATTGCCCTATTTATCCCTTTTCCAAGAGTTGCTCCTGGAGATCATAAAAGTTAAATACATCAATCAAGAAAGATTCAATTTTTAAGAACTCTTGCTAAAAGAAAAAAACTGAACTTACCCACAGAAAATTCGAAAACTACAACAACAGTCATGACAGCCCACATTGCATTAACACCAAAACCTTGGTACAAGAAATCAAAATAGTAGAACAAAGAAACAACATTTATGGCTAATCCCACTTTGACTGAATGAAAAATCCTTCTAGGATCTTCTTCTCCCAGTTTCTTGGCCTCCCTTGCTGTATCCGTCACCATTTTAACAATCCCATCCAAACAGCCCCTTAACCAGCCCTTTACACGCCGCAACCCTTTAACATTTTCTTGATTTTCAGATGCCATTTTTGCATTCAAATAAAGTGCTTTTCTTTATAAAGAGATGAAATGGGAGTGTTGTTGTTTCTTGGTTTGAGACTGATCATTTGAGTGAATTGCGAGTATTTATAATGTGGGTTCGCCAAGGTGAGTACTGGGGAAGGAATGAAAATTGGAAGTTTCACACACAGCTAAGTGTATTTTCTTTTTCCTTTTGTAGTACTGTGTGCGTTATCGATCTTTACAGCCGTAATTCAAGCTGGAAAATAGTTCTTTTCTTCTCTTTTTCTTCATTTGTTTCTAAAAAGGATTCATCTGGAAAATAATTGTATACACGTTTTTGGTTCTTAGTTCATTGCTTGGGATTATTTGGTAGCGCCCCCATTCGGGGACGGTGGCATTTACCCATTGGCAAGAGTGAAGTGTTTTGATTAAACTACAATGATTAAATTTGAATAATAATTGTAATTGTATTTTAATGCATTCTTTGATTATTCTTCACGGTACACTTAATTTTTTAAAATTTAATTATTTGTTTTGCTGATAGTCTATAGTTAGTTAAGTATACCTCCTACCTTCGGGATCCTTGCCTCAACTACTGGGTGTACCAACACGGTTCGAATTTTCTATTATAGAAGCGTGTTACATCTTCTGTTATACTCATCAATACACGCCACATGAATTGGTTAGCGGCCGAGATAAAGAAAGAGAATCTTTATATTTTTTTTGCAAATAATTAGTTTTTCTCTTTTCTTATCTCGACCGTTCATCAATACACGTAGCATGTATTAATGAGTGTATCATAAGATGTAACACGATTATGTAACAAAAAATTCGAACTGGTACCAACGTACCCCTTGAATGTATATATATGAACAATATACAAACCAATTACAAGCAGAATATATAATTAAATATCCACGAACCAGCTTCGCAACCTCCTGTAACGTTCCCATCAAAAAAAAAAAATGTTGCAAAACATGAAATTAGATGATAAGTTATAGTGCCCAATTATTACCATTGACAATCTAAATACTAGTTTTTGTTACAATTTTTATGATTTCATGTTATTAGTTGAAAATTTTGTAGCCTTTTATTTACTGGGTTGGGGGGTTTGGGGGGACAAAAGTAACTATTGTTGTGTGATTTCATGTATTTAGCTTACAACATGGCAAAATTCTATATTTGTCATTTTTCGTAGAAATAAATTTATGTTTCAATACTTTCTCAAAAAAAAATAAAAAATGATCTTATATGTATAAAATAAAAGTATATCTAACTTATAAAATATATGCATTTTTTCAATGGTGTTGGAGTGAGGTAGAGCGATTTCATTTATTTTATTTTATTTTATTCATATTTTTCATTGGTTCAATGCATATCGACCTAATAATTTACTTGTTACATGCATCGTTCAGTTCATATAGGAAATAGAAATAGAACACAACATGTGAAACAAAAAAAAAAAACTTAACTCAGAATTGTGGGATGTACTGCTCACTTTAGGTAAAACCCAACATATTTACGTCAAGCTAATTATGAGAATAGTGATCATAGAATGCGTTAACAAAATGAAATCAGATTATTTTTTATTGAAAAGTGAGATAAATTAATAAATAATATCAAATTTATAATAATGAATTTTTTGTTAAAAGAAATCTCTGAAAAATATAGGCCCTAAGTTAATGATTGATTGTCGAGTTGAATGTATCATGAGTCGTCTTGTGAATCAAAGAGTGTTTGGCTGATTTTTAAACATTTTGAAATATCTTATTGAGAGCTCATAATTTTATTTTAGAAGTGTTCGATAATTATTTTTCTAACAGTTTATAAATTGTCTAATTATAAATTATAAAACGACATAATTGTCATTCTCATTATAAACACATTCCTACACTTTCAACAAAAATATTTATTTATATGAAATCAATAACGTCATGTCAATTTTCCTCATTCTTATACTAAAAATAGTTTATAAATTATCTATTTTTTTTCCCAATAAAACTACAATTAATTGTAAGATCCTAAAACATTTTAAAATCAATTAGATTTTACTTATCCAAATAATTCGACATCCTATTTCTTAAAATGCAATTTAAGAAAGAGGTTATAAACTCTATATTTCGTCAAACAAAACTATAATTTATAAAATCTTAAATATTTTTTATTACTTTGTTTTATTTTATTTATTCAAATACTTTGATACCTTACTTTTCTTTTCTTTTCTTTTTTAAACAAGCTTCGATACCTTACTTTTTAAGTCAAGATTTAAAAACTTATAAACACTGTAAATAAAATGGTATTATTAAATGAGTTTGTCAACCCAAGGTGTCACACATGTCGTGCTACAACTATTTGGGAGGTACAAAATAATGACAAAAATTGGGCACCACCCATGGATGATTATGACTTGAATATTCCAATTATGTAAACAAACACAGAAAATGTTGCTACAATTTCAAAGTTTGTGTACCTGTCAAGGCCAAGACAATTGAGTTAGATTTTCTTTACCAAACTATTGTTGAACGACATTTTCATCAAATTTAAAGGGACTTATAATTAGTTATGTGTTGGAAAATTAATTGCCTCGCTTTCGTCTTACAAATTTGTTGCAGATTATAGTAGTCGGCAGAATTGCATTGTTCTTATTATTATATATATTTGCAAATTATTGACATCAAATTCTCGTCACCATATTTTCAATTTGACAAAAGATTAAAATGAGACAATTAATCGTTCCATCGTAGAAGTTTATCCAATAATCGAAGCACACTCGATACGTGCAATAAATTAAGAGAGAAGGCATGTCAGTTTTAGTCTTTTAGAGATTAAGGAGTAAATAATTATAGCTTGCCTATTGAAAATTCAATTTTTAAATCCTTCTGAAGAAGTAAAATTTGATATATGACACTTAATGAGAGATCTACTTAATATAAATTTATATGGGTTGACCGTATTTTAGAAGATCCCTACTTACAATTATGAGAAAAATACTCGCTAGCATGGGCATTCAAAATATTTGAAAGGTTAACGGCTATGAAAAAAAAAAATTAAAAATTCAAGCAATATAAATGTAATCTCTTCCAACAAAAAACATATTATATCCCGTTGAATGGCCTTGCCAAGGAAAACAAAAAAAAGAAGAATACCGTACAAATAAAAAAACGTGAGAACACATTAAGAACACAAATTCTTATTGAGATTGATCATGACGATGTTTAAAATTATTTATACCTCGTGCCTTGATGTAATTCGCTAGAAATCAAATTGTGAAGGTTTCCACTAATACAATCTACAAAAAGATAGTTCTATATTTGGATTGGCCATGATTTCAATTTTGAAAAGGAAAAAACCCACTAAATATTCGTGGGTGGTGTAAAAATTCAATTCCGATTTTTAGATGTAGTAAAGAGAATAATATTTTTACACTTATTTTACAATTGCTTAAAAAGGGTTGATAGAGCCATTTTAGTAAAAACACTTACTCTATGTTTGGGTAAGGAAAAAAAATAGATGGATTTTAATTTTCCACAAGCCATGTTCGGATGAGAAGAAAATAGATAGAAGGAAAAATGAGAAAATAACTATTTTCTCGTATTTGTTTGGATGGAGAAGTGGAATGAAAGAAAATAATTTTGTGCTAAATGACAATTATAACCTTATATCACTATAATTATAAATATAATTTTATTATGAATCATTTGTTGAAATAAAATAATGAAAACAAAATAAATAAGTATAATGAAATATATATTTACATTGTGTCAAAAGACAACTTTAAGCTTTTATAATTACAAATACAACTATGTTGTAAATAAAGTGATGAAAACAAAATAAATAAATATATAAAAAAAGATATTTAACATAACATACAAAATAAACACGTCATATTTGCTATCCAACATAAATAAATTTTGTGAATAATAAATCATAGTTATTACTAAAAATAAATAAATACAATGGGGAATTTTGAAAATTTTATTTAATAGGGATAGCTACAATGTGATATTTTCATTTTCCATTCACTTTTGGATGGAAAATAAATTGGCGTGCCCCATGCTTAGTTTTTCCCTCTCGATTTCTTTTTTCCTATTTTCCTCCTACAACCAAATTAAATAAGGAAAAATACATATTTTCTTTCCAATTTCAGTCCTCCCACTCTCTTTCCTCCCATTTTTCACTTTATCAAACAAAGCATTAATGAGACTACTTAAGGGTCTCACACTTTATGTATAGTATAGAAGTATTGATACACACACATACACACATATATTTATACGTGTAATTATGTACCTATCTATTTCTCTATCCATAAATATATAACAGAAAAAAGTTTTAAAAAATGATATGGTCTTATCGGTTTATATCTTCTGTTACGTAATCGTATTACATCTTCTGTTATACTCATCAATACACGTCATGTGTATTGGTGAGCGGTCAACATAAGTGTAACAGAAGATTCGAACTGCTAGAAAATGTAACGTGATTATGTAAGAGAAGATCCGAACCGTGGTCTTACTATATTAGTGTCACAACATTGTCTATTACAATTAACTACAAAAAGATTTGAGAAAAAAGCAAAACAAGTGGAGAACAATCAAATATCATTCTCTAGGAAGTAGCCATCTAGGAGGATATATCATGAATAAATATTTTTTAGAGTAAATTATGACAAATCCCCCAATATTTGACCTCGATTGCACTTTACCTCCCAACCTTTGCATTTGAGCGAAACCACCTCCCAACTTTTATAAGTTGTGCGCCGAGACCCCCTAAACACGATTTCGGTGGAATCTACATGAATATTCCGTCCACCTTATTGCACGTGCCCCCTAATGTTTGACCTCGATTGCACTTCACCCCCAACCTTGGAGTTTGAGCTGAACCACCTCTCAATCTTTATAAGTTGTGTGCCGATATCCCATAATCACAATTCCGGTAGAATCTAGGCAATTATTTCATCCACCTTGTTGCATGTGCCGTCCATATGACTTCTTTAAGGGCATTATCGATTTTTTCTTTTAATAAACAATATTTTTGCTTCAAGAAAAATAAATCAGATTAAAAGAAGCTAGGGCATTTCATAACAGTTTACCCCCCCAAACTTTCTCTCCTCTATAGAATCATCGAGCTTGGCAAAATGTCTTGGAAATCGAGAAAGAAAGACAAATATAGTTGGTTTTTAGTGGGACTGGAAAGTAATTGTTCATTCTATACCCAACTAATAAAAGAAAATATAGATAATGCCCTTAAAAAAGTCACACGGGCGGCATGTGCAACCTGGTGGATGGAATATTCGTGTAGATTCCATCGGAATCGTGTTTGGGGTGTATCAACACACAACTTATAAAGGTTGGGAGGTAGTTCCGCTCAAACACAAAGGTTAGGGGGTGAAGTGCAATCGAGGTCAAACGTTGGGGGGAACGTGCAACAAGGTGGATGGAATATTCGTGTAAATTTCATCGGAATCGTGTTTAAGGGGTCTCAGCACACAACTTATAAAGGTTGGGAGGTGGTTCCGCTCAAACGCAAAGATTGGAGGTGAAGTACAATCGAAATCAAACATTGGGGGGTTTGCCGTAATTTACTCTATTTTTTATTGTGTTTCTTCGTTTTTGCAAACTTTTCTTCTGTAATGTCGTGCTTTCTCCAATTGAAAGCTATTGTTCATGTTGTTAACAATCTCCCTCCTCAATCTGAACCATTAAAAGCGCATTGTTTTTCAAAGGACGACGATTTTGGGAACCATAGACGCTCACAGTAAATCAAGAATTTAATTGGAAGTTCTGTGTCAATCCATTGGCTACTGTGTTCTAATGTCGGCTCGTGTGGGGTAAGACGACAGCAGGTTTTAATGCCTTCAGTGCGGGTTGGCACGCAAGCGTGTGTTGTGATTCATGTTTTGGGACGGCAAAGAGCGATGCGATTTATTTTTCAGGATATAAGGAACGCAGGCAAATAACTACAATCAAGTGCACTTAAAAAGAGTATGTGATCTTTAATTGATTGATTGGAATAATTAATGTCTGCTTTATTAGATATGAAGAAAAAAATAAAGTGCTTATTTTTTCATTTTTGACGAAATTTTGGCAAAAAAATTCGTTTAAAATTAAAAAAATAAAAATACTAGGTTTTCAATTTTTGTTGGAATTTCGCGGAGCATTCCGCTGAAAGTTTCAAAAATAAATAAAAATATTAATTTTAATTTTTGATAATCAAATTAAAAATATTTGTAAATATTAAAGAAAAAATTAAAATTAAATTAATTTTTTATAATAATTATCATAGATAGTAATTAATTATCAATTTCATAATAATTAAACTTTAATCAAAATTATTTTATAAATAAACATAATTATATATATAATTGGGAGAAACGTATACATAAACCTTATTATTATTATTATTATTATTATTAAGGGTAAATAATAATTTGACGTGTGATGATCAAATATTTAAATAATTAAATTGATAATTTTAGAAACATACATTAAGTATTAAATTAAGAAAAATAAATTAAGAATTATAATGGTCCAACAGCAACATTTTTTTTTCCTCGGAGATGCATATAAAAATTAGCTAGCTACGTGTGCACGTGGGAGGTGGGGACCTTGTTTTGAGTCCCGCAGGGAGCCAATCGAGATAATAATTTAATTTTAAAATATATACAATTTCACCGAAATTTTTTAGAAAATTCCTCCAAAAATTAATTTAACTTTTTGAAAAATAATTAGCGGAAAATTCCTCCAAATAAATAATTTAAATTTCGATCAGTTGCTGCTGAATTTGAAATGCGATGAGTTTTTTTCCGGCAGAATTTTTTCACATAAAATCCATTGAAATTTAGCGATCTTGGCAAAATCCGCCAAATATCCCGCATTTCTTTTCTTCTTTTTTTTTTTTTTTTTGTAGTGGAATCATATAATTGTATGTAAATATTTAGTTGACAAAATATGTGGTAAGAAGGAGATATCAATAACAAAATTTCAGCCACTGGGGTTGTAGCCCAGTGGTGGGGATTCGAACCGGCACCAGTGAGGTTTTGAGTTCGAATCCTCTTGTCCTCTCCCCCTTTCCCCTTGAGTGAGTGTGTGCGTGTGTGTGGAGGTGTCTTTCCGGTTGACATCTATAGGGTGTCCCGAGTTGATTGTAATAAAAAAAAAAAAAAATAACAAAATTTCAAATAGCTTGCTAAATAACCTATTGAAGACATATAATATGTGTTTATATAAGAACGAAAAGAATTGGTAATTAATAGAAAAGTGATTTTGCAGAAAATTTGTCTTTTTGCTAATTTCAAAAGTTTAAAACTCCCCTCTTTTTTATTCTCTACAAGTTATTGTTTCTTTAATATATTAGAAACTTCCTACTCCCTTAATTGTAATTTTTCCAAATTTTTATTTAATTTGCGACAATAATAGAGCCTTAAGTTTCAGTTCAAGCTAACTTTAGGTTCTAATCTTTAATATAGAAATATATAGTGCCCAATTTTAAATGCAGTTGCATTGAATTTCATCAAAATATAAAGGTTAAAAGGTTAATGGTGGCACTAAAATCGATACAAATTGAAATATAATAGAAACAATGTGAGATAATGCAAGCAGTAGAGATTAAAATTGAAAAGGTGCAAACATCTAGTATCAAAATTGAGATTTTCTCCATGAAAAACAATTATATATAAGAAGGGCAAATCACG
This sequence comes from Petrea volubilis, assembly GCA_026212405.1. Classification (NCBI taxonomy): domain Eukaryota; kingdom Viridiplantae; phylum Streptophyta; class Magnoliopsida; order Lamiales; family Verbenaceae; genus Petrea; species Petrea volubilis. The sequence goes on along the minus strand of CM047886.1, from coordinate 1,594,684 downwards.
AAATCGGTCCTTAAAGTTTATGTTTAGAATTGCTTTAGTCCTTAATCTTGAAATCGCAACGTTTTAAGTCTTCCAAATTTCAATTACGTTTCACTTTAGTCTTTTAATAAGTTTTTTCGGGGATAAAATTATCAATCCAAATTTTAAATTTCAGTTTAATCATTAAAAGTTTATATTTTTGCATTTTAATCTTTCAAATTTTATTTTTTCACGCTGATCTTCAAAATTGACTGACAGTGTAGTACCACATACTTATGCTAGTGTTGTAGTCACTACGCACTACTTATAAAAGAACCAAAATTAAATTATATGAGCGTAAAAGCACCACGCAATAACTCATATCACGTCATTATTATACTTATCTCGGATTCGTTTGTTGTAATTCTAACTGAGAGTATTTTTACTTCCAGTGCATATAAGAATTTTCTAGGATACTACGGTTACTTTGATCAAGGATTTGTAACTAGAAACTATATGTAATAAATAGTAATTAGAATGATATTAATCTGCTCATCAATATGTGAAGTTTTATATATACAACAAAGACGTTGTACACTGAGAAAATGACCGATGGTAGAAGAAAGGAGACACAATGTTTACAGACATAGCAGCAAAAATTGTCTGTAGCAGTTTGATGATTCCCAAATCATCAACAATCTCTTATCCTACAATAGAAGTCGATAATAATTTCCATTATAATCTCACTCAACCACAATATCAATATTATGGGATCCTTCAATACTAGGATTCCTATTCATCTTCTCCTGCAGGCTTGTTTGTTTGATCACCTTCACATCAGGAATCTTGAATTTGGACAAGGATGCGAGTTCGTGAATGGACTCGGCAATCTTAATCGTGCAAGAAACAATCTCGATGAGCAACGAAGCAACTGTAACAGCGGGGATTATTTCAAGAAGATCAGTTTCAGGCCACAGGTTGCCCGTTTTCAGCGAGGTTTTGAGCTTCTTGGCTGCAGACTTTGCATTTAAAACATGAGGATCAGCTGAGAATGAACATGTCATTGTCCTAATCCCCATTGCTAGTTCCCTCAGAGCATAGCCGCATTCTGAGCTCATTTTCGTGCACGATTCTTGGATCTTAGATCGGATTTCAACCGGTGCCTGCAAATATAACATAAATTTATTTGTTATTATGTAAGAAATCAATGATTAGAGAAAACTATTGAACAATGAGATTGAAAGGTGGCTTAGATTTTCGGCACCATTTTTTTTAGGGATAATTACATCTACATGGCCTAAGGTTTGGTGAATATGTAACTAGATACCCTGAAGTTTGCATATTTCAGGTAACCTCCATGCTGTCAACTTTTTCCGTACAGTTACACTCCCTTTGAGGTTTACATAATTACAGAACCCAACCCCTCCGTCAACTTTTATCTTACAGTTAGACCCCCTGAAAACTTGACGATAGGGCCAGTTTTGTAATTATACAAACCTCAGGGGTCTAAATGTATCAACACCGTCGTATCAAAGAGGGTATTAGGTATAGTTATCCATCTTCCTAATTTCATTATATGAATTCATCATACAAGGTAGAATACAAAATGGAAGGAGATTTGAAACCGATTAGAGTTGCTAATATACCTGCACATCTGATTTGAGATAGCCATTTAGTGCGTCGATCTTGTATGCAAATTCTCGTGTGAGAGATCCAATCTTAAGGTACTGGTCCCAAGGGTGACGGTACCTAAATTTACCGTGCCTAGGCTCCCATTTCGCAAAATTCACCAGCGAGTCTTCCAAACCTTTGGAGTTAAGAACACTTTTGTATTCATCCAATGATCTCTTATTGTTATCATTTGCTACTTGGAAATATTTTCCTCCAAAACCTGAAAATTTTCATGTAAAATATATCAAGAATTACATCCCATATGTAAGTTTAAACAAAAATCCCACTTATACATGCTCACAAAATATACCTTCCAAGAAAATCGCAAGCTTTTCAATGTTAGCAGCAGCTATGTTGTGAAGATCTTCACCAGCCCAAACTGGGCATATCAATATGCATATAAGGATTGTAGCAGAGCCACCTATGCAAATTGTGGACAGTCTCCTATGTGCCATATCTAAAACCTCGTCATCTCTATAGCCCGACACCGATATCAAACTGAATGTTAAGATGAATATAAGTAGCCCATAATCATATCTTGCCTTCAACTTTGGAAAAAATCGAGTAAATGTCGCCACAGCAGCTGCAAGAAAAAACAGATCATCCAAGAATGCAAGAATGTGAGCAACTTATACTTCTGCCTATCCAAGAACAACATTAATGTAAATCAAAGTGGTTCAAGATTTGTTCAATCATTTCTCTTACCTATCAAGAAAACAGACAATCCAAGTATACCACATTCTATCTTTTCTCCAGCAAAACTCGCTAAACGATGCGCTGCAACACCTAATGCACCACCTAAAAATGTTGCAATTGCCCTGTTTATCCCTTTTCCAAGAGTTGCTCCTGGAAATCATAAAAATTAAACACATCAATCATTAAAGATCCAATTTTTAAGAACTCATGCCAAAAGCAACAGATTTTTTTTTCTTTTAAAAATTATAGCCTTAAAAAGAAAAAAATTGAACTTACCCTACAGAAAATTCGAAAACTACGACAACAGTCATGACAGCCCACATTGCATTAACACCAAAACCTTCGTACAAAAAGTCGAAATAGTACAGCAAAGAAACAACAGCTATGGCTAATCCCACTTTGAGCGAGTGAACAATTCTTCTAGGATCTTCCTCTCCGAGTTTTTTGGCTTGCTTCGCTGTACCAGTAACCAAATTAACAATCCCATCAAAACAGCCCCTTAACCAGCCCGTCACACACTGCAACCCTCTAACATTTTCTTGATTTTCTGATGCCATGTTTGCATTCAAAAATGGTTATTTTTTCTTTTTAATCTCTCTTCGGCTGAAATGGGATTGTTGTTTCTTGGTTCAGAGAAGATTATTTGAGTGAAATTGCAGTTTATTGCGTGTATTTATAATGTGGGCTCGCTAAGGTGACTAGTGGGAAACCAAAAAAACAGGTGGTTCGAGGAAGTTTCTCACACAGCGTCTGTCATCTTTACAGCAGTAGTTCATCTGGGATATAGTAAAAGGATTTTATCTGGAAAATAGTTGTATACACGTTTTTGTTTTTGTTTTTGTTTTTGTTCTTTTTCCTTTTAATTTATTTTCTTAGTGTAAACACGATTCTGAGTTTATTTGTTGGGATTTTTTGGTACCGCCATCATTCGGTGAGGGTGACACACGAGAAGTTGTTGGGCGATCGCTCCATCTACTCATTGACAATAGTGACGTGTTTTGATTGAAGTCATCCACCATATTAAACTATAATTAGGAAATAGGTTCGCAAAGTATACTAGTTATAAAACATTAAATTTTATTATAAATTATTGTGGTAATTACTAACGTTGACAATCTAAATACTAGTTTTTGTTACAAATTTGTAAAAATTGTTTTTTTAATATAGATTTTATATTGATGTATGTACATCTGATTCAAATAGAGAACTCAAAGACACGGTGATCTAACTCAATAGATACTGCTGAAGTCAAAAAGGGTTTTGTGTAAAGTATGTGGTGAAGTAGATACTGTGGAGTAATAGCTCAAAGAGTAACAGTGGCACACCTCATGTTGTTGATTAAGAGAGTATTAATAGGAATTGGTTAGCATGAACCCCTAAGTTTAGGGTCGGCATCACCTTCACCTAAGACTAAAGATGTCATTTTGTACTTTAATCCTATCCAAATTCATTAGGCACCAGGTTGGATAAGTTACTTTGACACAGTTACATGAAACCAGTGATGCGTTACTGAATAATCTACGTAGTAAACATCTCAGATTAATAAAATCGTTTGCTCGGGACCAAGATCTCCTCAGAAAGACCATTCAAAGATAGCACCGATCAAAAATAAACTTTACTAGAAGTGGTCAACCATAGTGGGCTAAGCTTCAAAGAGGATGATCAAGCATACCTACTAGGTCGAGGACAAAGAGGGGCCCAATCAAACACAAAAGGCGCCTAAAGATTGGCGGAGCAAGGGGGTTGGAGGGTCCCTCCCACCTTAATAAAGAACTAAATTTTACATATATTTTTTTCAGTAAAAATAATTCCCCTCAATAAAATAGATTATCTTTTAATATTTTATAAAAATTTGATTTTTTTTATCCAAACAAAAATTTCTGACTCTTTCCTTTACACACCTGGACCGTCAAAAGTTAGTCATACCACATACTATTAGTTAAAAAAATTTAACCTTCTTTTACTTTATTTTATTTTGAGGGATTTGGGGGTGGGGAGTATCAGTAACTATTTGTTCGGGATTTCATTTTTTTATTAGGATCCCCCTTTTAATTTTCATTTCACGTATTTGGTTTTCAACATTTCGAAAGTTTAAAATGATTGTATTTGACTTTTTTCATAGAAATAAATTTATGTTTCAATAGTTTTTCAAAATATATATATATATATATATATATGTATGTCTAACTTATACTATTTTCAGTGTGAAAAAAGAAATATTTCTTATAATATATATGCATTTTTCAATAGTATTGAAGTGAGGTAGGGTGTCGAGTCTCTTAATTATTCCACTTTTTTAGTTCATTCATATATTTCATTAGGTTTAATGCGTACCCAAATGATGTTTCACTTTTTACATACATCATGCATTCATACAAAGAAAGAAAAATAGAATACAAAATGTGAAACAATAAACTTCATTTGAAATTGCGGGATGTACTACTCACTTTAGGTCAATTGCCAACCCATTTACATCAAATCTAATTATGAAAAAAAAAAGCCTAATTATGGGAATATGATAATAGTAAGCGTGAATAAAATAAAATTTAG
>CM047886.1:1582117-1589309 GCA_026212405.1 Petrea volubilis | reverse complement strand
TTATTAATGATTATTTAATCATGAATAGTTGATACTTGATAATCAAGAAAAAAAGTGCTTACATCATATACAACACTCAAGATACTCTATCACGGATCGTATTTCATCTTTTATTTCAATACATGAATATATACGCCGAGTGTAAAGACTCAAACCAATTGTATAATAAGGCAAATGATTTTGCAGATAGGATCCTTTACTTCAGATTGGTATTTTATATCCGATTCCATTATTCGCATTCGTATCATGTGTATAAAATTACTTCTTTAATTGTACGTTTGGTTTAGAATCTTTATAATTGGCGTATATTCATGAATTGAAATGAGAGATGAAATATGATTTAGAATAGAGGATCTCATGTGATGATCTTATACACATAAATACTACACATTTGTAGGAACTTGTAGAAAAACTTCATGTTTAAGAATTTTAGAATTTAGAGACGAAGCGAAGGGGTTTAGAGGGAGCGACTGTCCCCCTCAAATTATTTCGAACTAAAATCTACATGTATTTTTTTCTATGATTGTTTCATTCCCCCCCCCCCCCCCCTAAAAATCGGCATCAATCACAAAATTAATATAATTACACTTGTTACAGTGTTGTTGGCATTATTGTCAACCAAAAATGGTACAAGATTCATCGTCCAACTTACAACATTTAAATGAAGTGGATTTTTTTTTAGTATTAATATTTTATACCATTAATAAATAAAAGCTTTTATTAAGAATCATAACTCTTGGCCTATCATAAAATTATTAGTTGAATTTGTTTCATTTTGTAAATTCCTAAAGCTTCTTTATTTTATTTTGACGTTATTACACTCTAATTGACACTTAAGATCAGTAGTACGAAGTGGGGTATGGAATATCTTGGCATCCTTTGCTAAAACCTTATCACCTTTACGTGCTATATGCTTGAATACAAAGTCTACAAGATTCAATAATTTTTAGGGGGGCCTTTATGTAATTTCACTTTTGGGAAGACGACAACATAAAATACCAACACTGACCTCCCATTCTCTGCCTGGAATCACTTGCACAATTTACCCAAGTATACAATTGATTATATATATATTTCAAATTTTATTCTACACAACTTTTCAACTTAAAAGTTTTTATCAAAAAAAATTAATTATATCCTAAATAAGTTATAATTTTGATTCTAAAAGAATAATAAATTATAATCCATTCTTTTAATGTTTTTTTTCAACAAAACAACCATGCCTTTTAATTTATTTGGAATACTTCTCCTTTTCTTTTAGCTTAAGCTAACAAAAACTAAAGGTCCTTCAAACATGATATTGATATATGTCGAATATATATATAAAGAGCAAATTACGTTAAGCACCACAATCTTTGAGGAGGTTTACATTTTGATACACAATATTTGTAAATGTGCATTTTGGTACCTAATCTTGATCATTTGAGTGCCGATTGTATTTTTTTTTTACTATTTCGATGGAATCTTCGTAGAATATTCGGGTATATTTGATGAAATATTGAGAAATATTCCACCGGAATAGTGTAAAAAATACCATCGACGCACAAATAATAAAAATTATGTACCAAAGCGCACACTAATAAAAATTGGATACCAAAGTGTAAAACACCCCAAAGATTAAACTGCTTAACGTAATTGACTCTTCTATTAATATATATGATATAATTGTTTATACCTTACGAGTGTGAAATATTAATATAATATTTACTCTCAACTCGGATGTTTCGCACTAAATTGAAATATTGACACCATGCATAATCTAATGATTGCACTTTCACAATTTTCGGTAAATAACTAAAATTATCCTTGATTAAGGTAGTTTAATTAATAATTATGTGTTTGATATGGTAAGACATGACATGTAGTTAGAGTTAGATAAATTAGTTAGAGGTTGTCGTTGGGATTAAGTGGGGATTGTTGGAGGTACATTTGGTGAAACAACTAAAATATTTCTTGCCTTTGAAGGAACAATGTTTGGCCAATGAGCGCATTCTTGAAAATTAATGCAAAAGCACTCTTCAATAATTTTTAGTTGCAATTACATTTTGATTTTTAGTCTAGACTAATTAAACTAGCATATTTCTAGTTTACATTTTTACTAATGATCTATAATTAATTAACAATGTTATAAGACAAATAGGACCTTCATAATCAGGATTCTACCAATATGATAGTTTTCAAAGGAAATATTGTTTGTTGCCCCTTTCAAAGAGAGAACAAGGCATCCACAAGCCAAGGATATCCCTTCATTTTTTCGTTTTTTAAGTACAAGGCTGTACATTGGGTAAACTTTAGAAAAATTGACCAATAAAAAAAAATTATCATTATGTAAAAAACTAATAAAGTAAAAAAATAAAACATTATTTTGTTGAAAAGAAATTATCTGGGGATATAATGAATTGTGTATTATGAATTATATACATATATATTGAATTAATATAAACTATTATTAAAATTTAAATTCGCATTTTTAACGGATTTAACTTATTGATTTCAAATATGATCTATTTATTTCAAATTACGAGTATTTGTAAGCAGGTCTAATCCATCTAATGCCACTGGACTTGAAATCGAGTGATGAGAGTTTGAACCCTCAATACCTCATTGTGAATGTTGACTTTTATTGAATTTTTTTCTACATTAAAATAAAATTATGTTAAAAATTAATATTATTTTAATAGAAATCAACATTGGAATTGTCGACAACTAGGTTAGTTTTTTAAAAAATTTTATTTTTATGTCAAAATTTAAACACACCCATTTTATTATGTTATATTTATAAAAAATCTTGTGTTGTGGCCATCACCATGTACATAACGTGTTTATCCCAATTTCCACAGGAAAATACTAGTCATTAATTCTAGCTATATCTATCTAGCTTAGCTATATACATTAATTCTTGGCCTTATTTTTTTTTGGGTTTTTGAAAAAATTAACTATTTCTTGGCCTTATGGGTTGGTATTGTCTATCCCAATCGTTCTCACCGCACATCCAGCCATTAATATTTTTTTTCTAAGTCGTACCTCAATTAAAAAAAAAAATTTATGGAGCGTCGACTTCCAAAAATTTTCTTTTTCTTTTTTAAATTTAAGTCAAATCAAAAAAAATTAATATTTTATCCATAATCGACATTGTGAATGTCGACTTTTCATAATATAAAGTTGTGTTATTTTTAAAAAAATTTAAAAAATGTGTTAAAATATTAAATAGCATACAATTTTATGTTATTTTAGTAAAAAGTTCAAAGAATGCTTTTTCGAAGGAATTTTGATGGCATTACATAGAAATACTAATATTAGTGATACTATAAAAATTATCATCAGTAATTATATTAAGTGATAATATCTTCTATTTTGTCACTGATTAAGTTTTTTTGCTGATAATAATTTTTATGTTGTCACAATATCACTCAATGGTGACAAAAATTAATATTTTATTTGTCAACACTGACAATTAGTGATACATCTATGGTGATAATTTGGTAACAAAAAAAAAAAGAATAGTGTCACTAATTATTAATTTTGCATTATGTTGGCACCATTGACATTATGCAAGTTATGTTTCGTAACAATATATTTGTTGTCACTAAATATATATAAATAATAATGATAACTTTTTTATTATAATTTATTATATTATCACTAATTTACTAATTTTGTTGTTGTCATTTGTAATAATTAATTTGCTTTCTTGAATTTAGATATCGATATGACAGTAGAATTGTAATTACTCTCCTTTATAGAAAAAAGAAAAGTTAGTCCCAAAGGATGTTTATGAATTTGCAAATGTGAAAAAAGACAAAAAAAAAAAAAAAATACAAAAAAAAAAAGGGACGTAGGAGGTGCAAGAAATTATTTATTACGAAAGAATAATTCTCCAAAAGTGGAGAAAGGGGCAGATGGCAGGTGAGATGGAGGGATCTGCGAAATTGCCAAATAGAAAGAAAAGGATTCTTTAGATTAAAGCATGTCCTTTATCATAGGACCACAAATTCCTTTCTTCTTTCTTTTTCTTTTCTCCCCTCAATCCAATTAATTTTAAATTAAGAGGGTATTTGGCTAAATTTATTTCAAATATCTTATAAGTTTTTAAATCTTATCAGAGCTACTTTTTTAAAAAATATTTGCCAAACATCTTATAAAATATTTTGAAGAGCTTATAAATATAGCCAAAACACCCTCTCACTTGGATCTTAAAATTTTGAGTTGGATTAAAGCAAATCAAAATTTTGATAAGTTCTAATAAATTTTGAGTTTTATATAGGTTTAAATATATTCGAAATAAGTCTATACAATTTTCGTATAGGTCTGACCAAAAAAAGTCTTCTATAAGTTTGATAAATGAATAACAAGGTTGCGAATGTAAATTAAAGAATGTGTCGTAATAAAGAAAGATTTGAAAAATGTACGAAATTATATTAGATAAAAGTTCAAGGATAGGAGCCGTCACCGATATAACAGAGAAATCACAATATATAACCACTTAAATTGGACGAATCATGTTGTACCACTTCATTGGCTATATATCCAACTAAATTTCGAATTATTAGATCATGCGTAATAACATAGCTACTTCCACTAAACAACTTATTTTGTCGTGATCTTCTCTTAAATTCTCAAAACTTTTGTTGCTCCATCCCTGCAGGGGCAGAGAATCCGTGACCGTAATTACATCTATCGTATTTTCATTCAGGAAAACGTTGTGCGTTGAGACAATCATCTACAGTATCTCTAAGAAAAAAATCACCCAGAAACGGAGTCAAGAAAGTTAGAGGGAACGGTCACCCCTTCAAATTAATGAGCTAATATTTATATGTATTATTTTTAAAATTTTTAAATTTTGTTTTATTTAAATCGTAAAAATTCTTTTAATATTTTATAAAAATTTGATACCGCCTCAAACAAGAATATCTGATTTCGTTCTTGAAATAAAAGATACCAATACCATTAGAACAACAATCTCCTTTTCTTCGAAACTCAAAGTTCTTTTCCTCTTAAGCCACTGTTTCCATTCACAGAGATTAATGGAACAAACAGAAACCAATTAAAACCAAATCTTCAAAATATGAACATTTCAAGATCATTTATGGACTCAGAGGGGGTGTCAATGTAATTACGAAAGTTACGGGCGACTCGATAATTCGGCGATCTCAAAGGGGGTCTAAGTGTAATATTTGGCATTCATGTCAAGAACATGAACACAAGGTTGAGACAAGAACCGAGCAAAGTTGTTTAAATCAACCCAAAATTGAGAAATCAAGAAGAGAAAAAAATTGAAACTTTACACCAACAAATGGAAAAATAAAGAACATAAATAATTTCAACTCTACTCCTGCACAAATAACCTACACTTTCTGTACATCAAGAAGAAAACATCAAACAGAGAGGGAAACAGAAGAGAGGGAGAGAGAGTTGAAGAAATTGATTCACTTCAAATCCCGGCCCGGCACTGCCTCGGTCCGCCGGATAACTCGCCGGAGCTCCCGTTTCTCGGAATTCCGACGACCAAATCCCAACAAAACACCTTCAAGAAACTCCTCCTACTTTTCCATGCCCTGGCCTTGAATCTAACCCTCGAAAGCATCCTCAAATTGAACCCCACACGCCCATTTCTCCCGCTCTCGCCATCGATGCCATCCGCCGCCGGCTTATCCACGAAGCTCCCCGCCGCCGCGAAGTTCGCCGTCAGAGAAGTCTCGTTCTCGGTTCCCTGCAAAAACGGCGCTACCATGGTGTCCGAAATCGACCACGATTTGTAGAAAACCCAGGCCTCGATGTGGTCGTAGGAGAGGGTCATCTTCTTGTTAGGGTTCCGGGCGGTGAGGCGGACGGCAGCGGCGAAGGAGAGGAGGGAGGTGTCGCCGGCGGTGAGATTGGTGAGGGTGAACGAGTCGACTCGGAACTCGGGGAGCTCCGGGCGGAGGACGAGCCACATGATGAAGGAGATGACGGCGAATATCACGACGAGCCCGATTACCGCGGCCAGGACGCGGCGGAGGGTGTTGGGGTTTGTTTGGTGATTTTGCCGGTAGTAGGGATTGTTGTTGTTTTGGTAGTTGTAGTGGGCGTTTCCAAGCGGAGGAGGAGCGGCGGCGTAGGGGTAGGCGGTGGCGGAGGGTGGTGGATTGGCGGCGGGATAGCCGGTGACGGATCTAGTGGGGTCCGCCATTGGAGATTATTGGGGTTGCTAAAATCTCGATTTTGTCGGCAGAGAGAGAAAATAGACACGCAGTAGAATGTGTTTGTGCGTGTAGGACAGCAGAGGAAGGAGACAAACATTTGTGTCACTATTTGGAATAATTTTGTGTTTCTTTGAAGAATTCAAGATTTACAAAGCCATCTTAATTACTGTGTAGTTCAAATGGTCACCAATACATATGATTTAAATTTATAATTATCTCTATAGTTAATTTATTGAATCTAAATGAACCCATTCAAATTATTTAAAAATTTTAAATTCTGAATTCCACTTTCTAAAAATCAAAGGAGGGAGCAAATAAGGAAGCTATTCTCCTTTTATATATATATATATATATAGAGAGAGAGAGAGAGAGAGAGAGAGATTTTTAAAGAATATATATAAAATTTAAAAAACAAAAATTTCTTCACATTTCTAATCTGATATTGGTGTTTTCGCTACTTATACGAATAGTACTATTATATATTTAGAATGAACCCCACTTTGCATGTACTCTTAATGTGATATATAAGGTTTTGTATATTTAGTCGAAACATGCGAGATTTGTAAAGTTGTTATTCACATGTGTGTAAGAATGAGATTCACATCCAGGGTATATGATTATATATATATATATATTATATTTCATTCAATTATATTAATAATATTTATATATTATAGATCAAATTATTACACTATCATTTAAAATACTCCCCAAACTATTTCAACATAATCAAATGGGCAATTTACACTTTGCACCCCCGAATAGGCAAAATAGTACATTACATCCTGAAATTAGCATAAGTTTGGCATCTTGCACCCTCATTTAATTTTAGGCCAAAATGCTATTCAAATGAAGGGTAAAATTGTCCAAAAAAAATAGTAAGTCACCTTTTTATTGCTTGAGGGTGCAAAGTTCTTCGTTAATCTGCTATCGTATATTTAAATTCTAAAACATTTACCCTACTTTGATTTTATTTTTTGAGCTTTATGAAGAGTATAACGTAAGACAAT
>CM047886.1:1547117-1577117 GCA_026212405.1 Petrea volubilis | reverse complement strand
AAGAGCTATTTATCTGAATTCTTATAACAATTCTCAGCACACCTATCCTGATAAATATTTGGATACCACAGTTCAATTTCTGCAGCACCAACTGCCTTCCTAGTTTACCTTCACAAATTTAGCATGCATCAAACATGTCATTGATAACTATGTTTAAAACAGATCATTTAGCAAATATATAACAACAGCACTTGGGTAGCATTTCAGAAAACAGGTTTGCCCCAAGAGACAAAACAATGATCTATCCATCTGTGCATCAAACTATCGACATCCAAGCCCCGCGTTGCCCTTGTGCTTCTTTTTTGAGCTGTTAGTCGCATTAGATTTCCCCTTGCTTCGGGAAGGCGGATCGTGTGATGTTGCCACTCCCTCTTCTGCTTCAACACCTCCAAACTCCTAATTGTTGCCTTCAATCCCTTTGTGGAGGTCTCCCAACACTATCTCCACCTGACGTGGACACCTTATACAAGAACATGTTACACCACATCAAGAATAAAACTTGTGCACGGCTGTCCGAGGTGGCGTCCAAATGCGATGTCTTTCAACTGTAAACACAAACCTTGGACCAATATAGTTTATGATCAGATTTGTCACACCCTGGGAGCCCGAAATTGTAAGTGATCCATAAAACTTATTTCAATAGCCGAAACCAGATGTGAGAATAACAGACATAATAAATTGTACACAATGCATATAAATCAACCATATTCATACGTTTCCACACATTGTGCATCAAAAAAGAATAGGGCAGGAATAAATACATTGAGAAGCGAAGACTTTAATTGAGGAATGGCATTCAACAAGTGATAAGCTTAAAATATATACACTTTTATGTGTAAGCGTTGTGTGTTTTTCATTGATTTTTATTAAGGTTTTAAAGTTCTAAGGATGAAATTTGTGCTTTATGTAATACAACCTTAATTTGATCAATTTAAAGTGTTTTTGCACCCCTAAAGCATGTTTTATACAAGGTTTTGATGCCTATATACACCCACAAGAGTTTCATGATGTTATTGTTGGAAATCGGGGTCGAAACGAAGCCAAAAAAATGCGCGCACGCGCCGGGAAGGCTTAAGCCGTCCCGAATCGAACCAATTCAGCAGCTGCTGAAATCATTCGAATTAGGACGGCTTAAGCCGTCCCGATTCGTCCAGAGAAGGTGTTTAAGGTTCAAATTAGGACGGCTTAAGCCGTCCCGTGAAGCGAAGCCGTCCTGACCCATCCAGTAGGTGCCAAAAGAGTTTAATTTTGGACGGCTTAAGCCGTCCCGTCTCCAAAGCCGTCCCGAAATGATTCGCCAACAAGGAAAGTTGAGTCGTAGTAGGATTCTGACGGCCGTTGCCCTATACCTATTTAAGGGCCGTCTTGTGCAAGATTTAGGGAGACTTTTCAGCTGATAATTCAAGGAGAATTCTAGGGCAAAAGCTTACGAAGGGTGACAATTCAAAGGCCAAGTTCCTCCATCACCAAGATTGTCGTCGAAAGCCGAGTTTGCGTTTATGTTTCCTTTTAATTTCAGCATGTTTTTGTTTTGCTATGTCTAGCTAATTAAATCTTAGGGTTCTAGGCTAGCCATTAATGAAACCCTTGTGAATTTTGTTGAACCTCTTTGATTTTGATTTTACATACTTCCTATCTATAATTCAAGGTTTTATTACTTGTGAATTTTTGGCCAATCTTTACAAGCTTTGAGATTTTATATTCGAATACGAAAGGGTGTGTATAAAATCTGACTATTTGTATTATAGACATGAGGAATGCATAGATTAGAAATAATCGTGCTCTTGTGCGATCGGTTAGGTTAATTAGCGAGAACTTTTTAACTAACACAACTTTTGTGCTCAATGGGCCAAGGAATCCGTATGTGATCACGAAAGTAGACACATAGCATTCTTTGGCACGTTTGTTTTACTTTCGAAAGGAGATTATAAATATTTTCGTGAGTTGGATCGTGGGAAGGTGTATTAATTAAAATCAATGGGGGTTTAATTGGTCACAAGGGGGGATTCAATCGACGATGCCTAGGCCCTAGTTTGTTTTTATTGAGTTATTTGCTTTGATTTAGTTGTTTGTTTTTGTTTCATATTATCCCAATCAATTTTCGAAGCTTAAACAATAGAAAACTTATAAGTTTGGTGCTTGGTAGCCCGTTCCTCGTGGGAACGATACTTTTACTTTCACTTTATTGCTTGAGCGACCCGTACATTTGCGAAAAAATCGCAACAAGTTTTTGGCGCCGTTGCCGGGGAACGGTGATTACCAATATCAAACGAGTTCTAGTATCTATTGATTTAAGCACAATTATTTATTTTTATTTTTATTTTTCTGTGTTTTATTTTCAGTTCATACATCTTGTTTTTCTTGGTGCAGGAGTAGGCGTATGCAAAGGTCTCGAAGCTTCGACTTGGTACCGTTTGATCCCGAGATAGAGAGAACTCTCCATCAACTTCGCCGTGATCAAAGAAAAGAATTAGACCAAGCATTGGCCTTACCAGCTATAGAGATGGCTCAACAAAATCGAACATTGAGGGACTATGCACTATTTGATGCCACAGGAATCCAAGGAAGCATTGCCATGCCAGCTATTGATGCCAACAACTTTGAGATCAAGCCAGCAATCATCAATACCGTGCAGTAACACCAATTTGGGGGAGGCGCAACGGAGGATCCCAACTCGCACTTATCTCACTTTTTGGCAATTTGTGCAACTTTCAAGATTAATGGTGTCTCGAGTGATGCAATTCGCCTACGTTTGTTTCCATTTTCATTGTGGGATCGGGCCAAGGATTGGTTAGGTTCCCTACCACCGAATTCCATCTCCACGTGGGATGAGCTTTCTAAAGCCTTTTTGGCAAAGTATTTTCCACCTCGGAAGGTTTCCGCCATTCACGAGGAATTGATGGCCTTCCGACAACAGGACCAAGAGTCCCTAAGCGAGGCTTGGGAACGCTTTAAGGAGTTGCAAAGAATGTGTCCTAACCATGGCTTGCCAGATTGGTTGCTCGTCCAAAGATTTTACAATGGTTTGGCAGAAACCCTTCGAATAATGATTGATGCATCCGCAGGAGGCACATTGATGTCCAAATCTACTGAAGCCGCATGTCAATTGATTGAGGAGATAGCGGCTAATGATTACCAATGGGGGACAAGTAGGACAACTCCTTCTTTTGTGCAAGCTCCAAAGGTTGTAGGTGTGCTTGAGTTAGATACCATGTCTTACATCAATTCTAAATTTGATGCATTATTTCAAAAGTTTGATCAATTATCTGTTAAAGCGGTGTCTAACCCTCCTTTGAGATGTGGTGTTTGTGGAGGTCCTCATAATATGAATGAGTGTCCAAATCAATTCCCTCCAGAGCAAGTTCAATACGTCAATAATAGGACCCAAAACAACCCCTATGCACCCACGTATAATCCAGGATGGAAAAATCATCCCAACTTTTCTTGGGGGGGGGGGGCAATCAAGCCAGTCAAAATCAACAATTCGGGCAAACTAAGCAAAATGTCCACTCCACACCTCCAGGGTTTCCTTCACAGCAACATCAACCCTCCCAACCCGAGCCAAGATCTTCCTTGGAAGCCACACTTGAAAAATTCATGCAATCCACCATGAACCAATTTGGCCAGATTAAGGTTCAATTGGAAAACTTTAATTCTCGCCTAAATCGGATTGAAGCGCAAGGAAGTACATCAACTTTTAGGCAACAAGGGCAATTGCCTAGTCAAACAGAGGTAAATCCAAGAGAGCATTGCAATGTAGTCATCTTAAGGAGTGGGCGTGAACTACAAGACTTGCCAAGAAGAATAAAGAATCTTGGTGAGCAAAAGGATGAGGACAAGTCTAAGGGAGTCAATGGCAAGGTAAAAGAGATGGAAGAAGAGAAGATGAAGAAGGCAAGTGATGTTAAACCTTATGTGCCTCCAGTGCCATTCCCCCAAAGGTTGATCGCACATAAATTGGACAAGGACTTTGGGAAATTCAAAGATTTGCTTAAACAACTTCACATCAACATACCCTTCTTAGAAGCACTCGCACAAATGCCAAAGTATGTGAAGTTCTTGAAAGAAATCTTGTCTAATAAAAAGAAGCTCGAGGAATTTTCAACAGTCACCCTCACAGAAGAGTGCAGTGCCATCATACAAAATAAGTTGCCCCTGAACTTAAAGGATCCAGGGAGTTTTTCTATTCCTTGCAATATTGGCAATCTTAATTTTGATAAAGCTTTATGTGACTTAGGTGCTAGTGTGAGTTTAATGCCTTTGTCTATTTGCAGGAAACTTGGCTTAGGCGAATTAAAGCCTACAACAGTAAATTTGCAGCTTGCAGATAGATCAATCAAGCACCCATATAGAGTTTTGGAAAACGTGCTCATGAAAGTAGGAAAGTTCTATTTTCCAACGGACTTTTTTGTGCTCGAGATGGAAGAGTGCCATGAGTTGCCTTTAATTTTGGGGAGACCATTCCTAGCAACCGCGGGGGCAATTATTGATGTCAAAAAGGGGAAATTAACACTACGGGTTGATGATGAAGAAATAAATTTCATGGTGTTCAAGTCTGACATACCCACCCCCACCAAAGAGACATGCAACTCGCTTGGTGTTATCCAAGAACCACTTCAGACCTCACCTTCACTTCTCAAGCTTCATGAACTCCACAATTCGCAAGACTTCGGTCATGAAAAGCAAGGGAAGAAGCTGAAAATTCTTGGGAGCAAATTTAGACGCAAAACGCATAAGCCGAACTTTGGGAATTGCAAGGGTGAAGAATTTGGAAAAGGGGAGATTGGGCTAAGCCATAGCAATTAATTAAGCCCTACAAAGTCAAGCTAACGACTATAACTTAGAACTACACCCTCTACCCCTTCTCTCTTTTACTTTGATGTTCCTTTTATTTCTTTTCTTATCTTTTGTTTTATATTGATTTTTTATTTTCTTTGATCTAGGTAAAAGGAAGATCATAAACAACAAACTGGCTTGAGTCGTTTTGTCACACACTGGATATTCTCTCCTCGTCACCCCCTCCATCAGGGAAGTATCTCTCTCCACTTTTCTTTTCTCTTTTGTGCATTGCGGACATTGCACACCTTAAGTGTGGGGGGGGGGGGATATTGGGATTTCTGGGTTGCACTTTCTATATTTATTGCTTGTGTGAGAGGTTCGTTATCTTGAAACATGTATTAAATAACTAAAGTGATTTTGAGCAAAGGAAGTAGAACTTTCTGGGTGTTAATTTTGAGCTTTATTTTGGAAAAGTGCCTTGCCGGCATCTATTAAACTTGTCTATGATAGGTGCATATGAGAAATTATCTCGCCTGTTGTGTGAATTATGGATTGAGCATATGTGTGAAAAGCTATGTGTTTGCACGTGTTGAGAATAGGTTATTGAAGTTTGGCTTGATCACTGCTAGCTTATAAAGAGGGTGAGTCACGTACAAAGTAATCTTTCTATGCCTAGTCCGAAACACGTTTTAAGTGATTAGAGCGGTTTCCTTCTTGATTGTTTAATGCTAAATTTCTTAGTGTTCTCTTACTAATCCAGGGATGTGAAAGAAAGAAAGAAAGAAGAGAAAAGATGAGTTATATGTTGACTGAGTAACCGGGTACATGCATCACCAATGTGTGTCCTCGCGTAAAAAGGTTGCGTATATGCTTCAAAAAAAAAATCCCAAATTGAGAACCTTTGAAATTGGTTGTAGAAGCACAAGTGGGAACCTCTATATCACTAGCGTGTTTGTCGTAGGCAGAAAGAACAAGTTTATTGTATAAAGTGACTTTTCAGCTTTATAAGTTGCACGTTGGTTGTGTTGGCTTCGTAACTTGCTATCGGCATTCTTCATTAGCCCTTGACGCATATGTTTGTGTGGCATGAAGTGAGTGTACGTTGGAGAAAATCTTGTTTCGAAATATGCATTTGTTAGGAATAAGAGAGATAGTTGTGTGGTAAGGTACAATCATAATTATATATCTATATAGACTTATAAAACTCCTGGAATGTTCAACTTTCCTTTGCTCGAGGACGAGCAAATATTTAAGTGTGGGAGAGTTTGATAAGCTTAAAATATATACACTTTTATGTGCAAGCGTTGTGTGTTTTTCATTGATTTTTATTAAGGTTTTAAAGTTCTAAGGATGAAATTTGTGCTTTATGTAATACAACCTTAATTTGATCAATTTAAAGTGTTTTTGCACCCCTAAAGCATGTTTTATAAAAGGTTTTGATGCCTATATACACCCACAAGAGTTTCATGATGTTATTGTAGGAAATCGGGATCGAAACAAAGCCGAAAAAATGGGCGCGCGCGCCGAGACGGCTTAAGCCGTCCTGAATTGCACTAAGCCGTCCCGAATCGAACCAATTCAGCAGCTGCTGAAATCATTCGAATTAGGACGGCTTAAGCCGTCCCGTCAGCCAAGCCCGTCCCGATTCGTCCAGAGAAGGTGTTTAAGGTTCAAATTAGGACGGCTTAAGCCGTCCCGTGAAGCGAAGCCGTCCTGACCCATCCAGTAGGTGCCAAAAGAGTTCAATTTTGGACGGCTTAAGCCGTCCCGTCTCCAAAGCCGTCCCGAAATGATTCGCCAACAAGGAAAGTTGAGTCGTAGTAGGATTCTGATGGCCGTTGCCCTACACCTATTTAAGGGCCGTCTTGTGCACGATTTAGGGAGACTTTTCAGCTGATAATTCAAGGAGAATTCTAGGGCAAAAGCTTACGAAGGGTGACAATTCAAAGGCCAAGTTCCTCCATCACCAAGATTGTCGTCGAAAGCCGAGTTTGCGTTTATGTTTCCTTTTAATTTCAGCATGTTTTTGTTTCACTATGTCTAGCTAATTAAATCTTAGGGTTCTAGGCTAGCCATTGATGAAACCCTTGTGAATTTTGTTGAACCTCTTTGGTTTTGATTTTACATACTTCCTATCTATAATTCAAGGTTTTATTACTTGTGAATTTTTGGCCAATCTTTACAAGCTTTGAGATTTTATATTCGAATACGAAAGGGTGTGTATAAAATCTGACTATTTGTATTATAGACATGAGGAACGCATAGATTAGAAATAATCGTGCTCTTGTGCGATCGGTTAGGTTAATTAGCGAGAACTTTTTAACTAACACAACTTTTGTGCTCAATGGGCCAAGGAATCCGTATGTGATCACGAAAGTAGACACATAGCATTCTTTAGCACGTTTGTTTTACTTTCGAAAGGAGATTACAAATATTTTCGTGAGTTGGATCGTGGGAAGGTGTATTAATTAAAATCAATGGGGGTTTAATTGGTCACAAGGGGGGATTCAATCGACGATGCCTAGGCCCTAGTTTGTTTTTATTGAGTTATTTGCTTTGATTTAGTTGTTTGTTTTTGTTTCATATTATCCCCATCAATTTTCGAAGCTTAAACAATAGAAAACTTATAAGTTTGGTGCTTGGTAGCCCGTTCCTCATGGGAACGATACTTTTACTTTCACTTTATTGCTTGAGCGACCCGTACACTTGCGGAAAAATCGCAACAGCAAGTAACCTAAAGAAAGAAACACAAATAATGGATTGAGAAACAACATAGAAAAGGAACCGCATTGCTCAAAGAAAGTTAACACGAGTAACCTGTTATCACAGTTTCAATGTCTGGGTTTCAATTAATCCTATAATCTCAACACGGCATAAACTTCCTAAATCGATACATATAAACCCAAAACAAAAATTATTTCAATTGCATATTCGCAAGTAGATGGCACAACATAACCATTATATTTCCAGACACAAGAGGTCACACTATTGGAATAATGAGATATTGGAAGGATAATTCACAAATTACCTCAAAAACACTACCAATTCGTAGTTGGCTAACTACACTCTGATGAAGAGTCATCCTTTAAGAAAAGCCGTAACTTGGGAATCGAAGATGGGAAACAAATACAAGTCAAAAAAAGGCAAGGCTAATTAAAGTGCGAGATGGAAAAAAAAATCAAAAAATGGCAATCACATCCGCTCCAAATTAGGGAAACCAAAAGGGAATGACCTGTACATCTAAACTGGAAAACCCTAACAAACGAAATTAGAGATAAATTTTGTATCGCAATCCAACCCAAAATGGTATTCAGATATACTCTTCATTGGATGTACTAGAAGTTAAACCATCAACACCTTCAGCAATTCGTGCAAGACAGATTTCACGAACTTCGGCAACGGCGTCATTCAGATCCACCACACAAGCTTGGATGAAAATTCAGGGATATCAAAAATGCTAGGGTTGAACCCATTCTTCATGTCGATGTAATCTCAAGGCCAGTTAGGTAAAAATCCAGTGGTCAGAGCACAAAGTCAATTAACCCAATCGCAGCCCCCACCCCCCCGGTGATTCATATCGTGAGATTGGAGGGCCCTAACGGCGGTTCAGGCATGATTAGCCCAAAACCCGGTTTATCCAATCATACGTACCAAACACAAGATTAAGTCTGATTATAGGCCCATGTTTAGCCTAATCATGGCAACCAAACACTTCCTAAATGTATCCAATTATTGGGGTCACATTGGAAAATTTTAACTTGGGCTGAGGTTAATTGGATCTGCAAACATCCTATCAGTTACATGCAAAGAAATATTTCTGAGCACATGATTTTGATCTTGGAATAGTAAGCAACCCGTCGATCCATTTGTCAAAATTTGAAATTGAAAACCTTAGCGAATGTTTGGCTAAGTTTATATGCTCCTTAACACATTTTATAAGATGTTTGAGAGTTTATAAACTTTTAAAAAGTAAGTTATACTTTTTTAAGTAGAAGCTTATAAAATCAAAAGAGCTTATAAGTTCTAGAAAGAAGAATAAACTCATCCATTTTTTTTTCAAAACAGCTTAGAAAGTATTTTTATTTTTATTTTTTCCAATATCATAGTTCTACTATCACAAAAAATATTTATTTACATGAAATGAATTTTACTTTATTAATTTTTGTCATCATTGCAATTTTAAAAAATTATAAACTCTTGGTTTTGTCAAACAGAGCTACAACATATAAGCTCCAAAAATATGTAATAAGCTATAAGATCTTATTTTATCTAAACACTTTAATAATTTATTCTTAAAATAAGTAAGTGCTTATAAGCTTAAAAAGTATTTTATAAGCTCCATGAGCTTATATGCTCTTTAAAATAAACTTAGCCCAACACCCTCTTAGTATTTTCAATAATATTAGATAATAAGGTGGCTCGTTGTCTTGCTAGATAGTCGTAGACTACATATTTAGATGGGCTTGAGTGTATAAGAGATCAGGTTATCGATGAGGTCGGTTGATAATAAAATTACTCTTTTTTCATAAAAAAAAAAAAGAAATATAGGTAATGTGCAATTGCTGATTTTACTATAAAAAGAATGCAACGTTATTCTTTAGCTAAAATTTTTTAAGAAAAAGAAATTAACTCACCATTCACAAAGTTGAGTTATATTTTATTTTTTTGTTAAAAAAAAAAAAATTGAACTATCCTCTTAGCAAGATTTAAGAAAAAATTTGTGCAAAAATTGCCTCCGTCGAAGGTGATTCTATAACTAATATAAATTTTTAATAAAAACTAATATTTGAGTGATATAACAAATAGTTAAATGATACTCAACCATGACATGAATTCTCATCTAGAATGAGATAAGTGATTTAAATTATCGTTAATTGTATGTAATCTTAAACATAGATAAAACACATACATATAAAACAAATTAATTTTTGGCTCTCACAACCATCGTACATCATTCAAGTTCAACTCACTATAATTTGAACACAAACTTAATTAAGTATTAATACTTTTACCCATTTTTAACATTAGGATAATCCTAATGTTAAAAATGGGTAAAAGTATTAATTAGGCCTGTCAATGGGTGGGTATATACCCATCCAGGCCCAAACCCAATTAATACCCAAAAACAAAGTATTAGACCCGGGCCCGACCCGGATTGGTCCAGACCCGGTGGGTCAATGTGATTGGGTAAATTTCAGACCCGATTTTTTCGGGTCGGGTCTGGGCCTGACCCCTTTTTTTTTTTGTTTTTTTTTTGTGTGTAAACCAACTAGAATGAAAGCTAACATGCTAATCTTCATGTTGTTTGTTGTTGGCATGGATGTAGTTGAATAAATTGGAAAAGAGAACAAAAAATAAAATATATAAACTTAAAAAAAAAGCAACTCTAACGACAATTTTAAGGATAATGTCATTTTATTTGGTTCTATATGTTAGACTCTATTTGATTTTTGTCACAATGCTTATGGGGTAAATATAATTCCCCTTCAATCATAATTAATTTATTGTCTCTCTCTCTAAAAAAACAAAAGAAAGAGAGAAAAATAGAAAAAAACAAACATTGTCAGTGACAATTAATACATAGCTCAAAAAATATTAAAAAAGAAAATTGCACATTCCAAATCAATCAACAAATTCCTCTAGCCCGTCTCTCGCAATAGCCCAAAAATCACTTTTGATTCGACACTCTTCCCTACATTTTAAACAAAAACAAACAAAGTAAATCAAGAATAATTTGTATGCACATTATGTCTATACAAATGCATAAAAAAATTTAAAGAGGATGAAAAAGTACCTATTTATGTTACACTCTTAACACGCTTTCCATTTGGATTTCAGATGATGTGGCACCTTTTTCTTGAGGTGATGAAAAACAACGAAGATGAAAAATTATGTTGATGTAATTGTAATTTCAAACAAATAACAATAAAGATAATTATACTTACCTTTTTTCTGGAGGAAGTTCAATCCAATCATCGGCTACTATCAATGCCTCTACTGCATCTGGAAGTAAACAAGTGCGTGACTCATCGATGACACGTCCTCCCACACTAAATGCTGCCTTTGACGCAACAGTAGTAGCCGGAACTGCTAATATATCTCGTGCTATCCTTGCTAAAATAGGTAGCCTAGGGCTATTTGAAAATTGAATATTCTACTAATTAATTAACAAGTCCATCACGATGGCAAGAAAGAAGAATACAAATAAAGATAAGTTATTTAAATTTTTATATGCACGATGGAACACCAGTTCCCATGGATTCTAAGTAACTCACTCAGGTATTAACATCATTATCTGCAAATAGTAACAAGTTAAAATTAACACAGAGATCTAAAAAATAATAACCAGAGTCACTGGAGACAGAACCATTGGAGATTCTAACCAAAGTCAAGGAAAAGCACACACACAAGCCACATATATGTCCAACACGAAAGCAAATCAGCAGCAAGAAATAATGCTAAAATGGCTTAGAGTCAAAGAAATATGAGCTGTTACGAAGCAAAAACAGTATATATCCCTATATAGCTACAAATGCTGCTTCAAGGCAATCCCTATATAGCTACAAATGCTGCTTGAAGGCAATATACAACTCACCCACACAGAACAATTATCAATGTCCAACTAATACACACACATCAAGCTTGAAAGCCAAGCAAAAGAAATCAAACATCAGAAATAACTGTACATGCCATTTGAAGCATAGGTGAGATGAAATGGAAGCAAAAACCCTAAAGTATCAATAACCGCCACAAATACTGCTCACTGTGACAAATAAAATCTCACTAATCCTATGGAAAAATACTAATATGAGAGAGGGAGGGAGCAAGGGGCACGTACATAAAAAGTGTTCATATGGCAAAAAAAAAAATATCAACTACCGTATTCATATTAGCTTTGATCAGAAGTGTCTCAACAAAAAATTCATCACCCGTAAGAGATAAGAAATTCGGTTTATGCTATCATTTCAGACAAGATAAGGATAAGGAAGGAAGAATTCCAGAATTTTCCTCACTAAAATTCATATATCAAACACACTGTAAATGATCATGCTACGAACTTATCAGAGCATCCGAAATTTAACTTTATTATTGCAAAATTTTCAGCCCTCGGAACAGTACTAACTCAAGTTTCCCATGAATCAAGAGTGGAAAATTAGGTTCGCAAATACAACATCAATCACATAACCGAAAATCAATGAACTATACCTTCTTCAAATAAATCGAAGTTGAAAACTAACGAAAAATGAAAACCTCAACTTAGAACATGTATATTTCCTCAACGAATTACGATTAAATAGCGGCGCAAGTCAAGATGCCATTGATTAACAAAAAGTACTGCAATTACCACACTCAATATACAAACGTGACTTTGTCTTCTACAGTTGAAAAAACAATATCAGAACAAGGAAATTACCAAAATCAGTACTGCAATTATGCCTCAGATAGCAATATACAAATTGAAAAATTAGTCGAACAAGCGTGAAAAATTGAAGCTACGGAGTAAGAACAGTTAATGGAACAAGCTCAATACACAGAACAACAAATAGAAAGCGATTTCAATTACCCGCCATTGAAGCTCCTTCGAGATTCTCAGAAGCAAAACACAACAAAATTATAACAATAGCTAGAAATGAGTCCGAACAACAAAATAACCCCCATAGAAACACAAAACCGGAAAAAATGAAAATGCATTTAATTCAAACAAAACCCACCAAAAATACAACTCAAAAACTGTATTAAGCTTCAAAAAAAAGCACCATATTTCAAGAATATAAAAAACTACCTAACGGCGCGACGGGATTGGGCGGCGGCACGGCGGGGTTGGGCGGCGGCTCTGCGGGGTTGGGTCGAAAGGTGCCGCAGTGGGGAAAAGACTTAGAGACCAGCGGGAGAGAGAGCGTGTTGTCTAGAGAGAGAGAGAGAGAGCGAGACAGAGTTTGAGCGTTCTGATTTGGGTAGGGATTGGGTTACCGGGTACTAATCGGGTAAACACCCGGACCGAGGCCCGATTAGAATTTTTCATTGGGTTTGGGTCAGGTTTGGGCCTGGGTAAAAATAATCGGGTTTGGGCCTAGGTTTTTTTTTCGTTTTGTGGGCCTGGGTGGGTATTTACCCACCCATTGACAGGCCTATTAGGATATAAGTGATCAAATTCTAATTAATACTTTTACCCTTCTTTAACTTTAGGATATAAGTAATCAAATTCTTATTGCTTGTGATTCGAAATATCTAAATGAGGTCTCTAGATATGTTTGTCTATAAAACGGTAGCAAACAATCACTAGGTGGTATAGGCTCATTGAGTGTTCATTTCTAATTGCTTCATACTAATTACTTGCAAAACTTGTGAGCCTTACAATGTCCAAAGTTCCAATTTTCATGTTTGCTCTTTATGCTCTCTTATCAGGCAAGTATTTTATTCTTAGTTTTATATCCACCCTGCAGGCCAAAGTTCCTTTCATTTTAACTTTTTTAACTTGTCATGGTGCAAGTATTTTCAAATTGTGCCAATGGATTTGTTCTCAAGTAAGTGAATTAAATGGAATAAACTACTACATCATAACACCTAAAAGAAGAGTCATAACCAATTGGATTTGTCACATTAGGAAATTTTCACAAGTTTATTAATGTGATTATTTAAATTTAACTACTGAATTTGAATTAATGGATGGTATCCAATCAATTAATGCCAGCAATAAGTGAACACTTGATATGTTGGGAAATTCTTCTATGGATTGGGTGTATGCATCTAATGGTTCAAATTTAGTTACGTGTTATATATTATTTTTTTTATAAAATACATAGAATACGTGGCTGAATTTGGACCATTGGGTGCATGGGTTGGGCCCAAACACTCGGTCCGTATAAGAATTTTCCTGATACGTGTTTTTTTTTTAAAAAAAAATATAGTTTAATTATTTGAAGTGCTCTAAAAGGTACTTTTATTTAATAAAAGTCCTTCAAAATATGCTTTTTTAGTTTAAACCACCTGATTTTCAACCCACTGATCGACTAAATCGGATTGGGGCACTGCAAAAGCCCAATATTAGGCGACCCTTCTAATCTAATTGTTTCATTCATAACTCCAGGATTTGAACTTTATGCTTTACTTAAGGGGTCTAGCGCTTTCTCTCACTTGACCAATTTGTTGTTGGTTTTAACAAATACTTTTATCTTAACTTACTTTAAATAGCTTCTAAAAAAATAGAAGCTATTTTTGGGCATTTCTTATGATTTCTAATTTTTTTTTAAAAACTCAACCAAACATAAATTTTTTTCACTGTTTTTTCTTATCAAAAGATAAGTACCTCTCTTCTTTAAAAAAAAAAATCCTCATCCAAACGAGCTCTAAATAACAGAAAGGAGAGAAGAAAGAGAAATTAAAAATCACTGACTGAAGACACCAAATAAATTATTAAATATTGCTGATACTTTATAAAAAAAAAGTGTAGATATGTACGCAGACATAAAATTAAATTGCTTACAAGTTATATTGATAGTATCAATATTTCTATTTTATACTTTTTTTTTTCCGTGTAGATGATATTATAAGTTGCTTAATTGTATATTTTGGTCGGGATTATTAGTTAGTGGATGGATGGTATTGTTGGTTGATGGGGCATGTACTATTGACCGTGAGATATTTCCTGAGCTCCCGTGCGATATGGACACCCCCAGGGGAATGTTGCATTGTCAACATTTTTGTGTAAAGAAATTTGGAGATAAGGCTGTTGCGGACTGTGTTAAACAAGTTCCAGATGCTAACTCCGTAATTAATTATTGATGGGGAAAATATATTAAACTTGCAATAATTATTAGAAGATAAAAAATGTAATTCATTCTATGATGTATGATTATATGCATACATAGTCGGCTATTCACTGAGCTCAAGTGCGATGTAGATAATACAATAAATTGCTATTTTTTTTATATGAAATAATAAACCATGCACCTTGCACTCCCCGCGCCTCTAATTATATATATATATATATATATATATATATTTTAATGTGAAACGATAAACAACGCTTGCAGACCTACTAGAATTCGAACCCTAATCCTTACATTCAACGCGTCTCTAATTAATTATATATTTTGATTGGAATTGTTAGTTAATGGATGGATGATATTGTTGGTAGATGGGGAATGTACTAAAGACAGTTGGCTATTCACTGAGCTGAAGTGCGATGTAGGTATCCCCAGGGGAATGTTGCATTGTCAACATTTTTGCGCAAAAATATTTGGAGACACGGCCATTGCGGAGTGTGAAAAACATTATGCTATTCACGTTTGTAGGTGCTCTGGTTATCGGAAATAAACAAATAATAATAAAAGAAATAGAATAATTATTAGAAGATAAAAATGTAATTTTCATTCTATGATGTATGATTCATACATATACAGTCTGAAAACCTTTTGTTATACGTTAATACGTGTCTTTAACATACTTATGCCATGTTTGTGTATTCAGACCAACACTGGAGGTATGTTCGATACGTGTGTAAAAAATATTTATTATATTATCTATATCAAAAAAAATTTAAGTTTTTATTAAATTTAAAATTAATGAAAATTAAAATAATTTAATATAAGACGTAGTTGAAAAATAATTATTTTGGGTCAGAATTTGTTGATGTGTATCTCAAAAATTATTATTAAACCTCTGTGTTTCACTTTTATGTTTTATCCACCTCTTAATTATTGGGTGAAACTGCAATTTTAGTCCTCTATCTTTGCATGGTTTAGGTTTCAGTCATACATCTTTTGAATTTATAAAAACACTCTGCATCTTTCATTTTTTTTTTTTTTGGCAATTTTAGTCCGATTTTGACTAAAATTGACTTTTGAATTGAGATTTTCAGGTTCCGATTAAAATTCATTGTATAAGGTATATTTAATGATGTGACGCCTACGTATCTAACGTGTACTTTTTTCAATCAATTTTATTTTTTAAAAAAATATGATATGACAACCACATGCGGCTACATTCATTAACCCATTTTCCTTTTCCTTATTCCTTTTTTTTTTTTTTTTTTTTCTCTTTTCCATTCTCACGTCTCTCCTTCCCCAGACTCTATCAATCGTGTGCGCGCGCACACACACACACACACACAAATCCGACGTTGCTCTCTCTCTCTTTGTCTCTCTCTCGATTTCTTCTCTTAAGCAATAGGGCATTTATTTTGGTGGTGGCGATTGTTGAAGATGAAGTTAGGATTTTTAGTTTTAATTTAATTTAATTTTTAAGTTGGGTTACCAAATCAATATATATATATTTTTAATCTTTTAGGAAAATGTTTACTCATGTACACATTAGCTTCGCTTCAACACCATGTCATCGATTTTACCGCCACTTTTTTTTTTAAACGGACCCAAGAAATTTTCCGTTGCTAAGGACAAAAATTATCAATAAAATAAACGTTACAGGATATATTTGCTAATTCAAAAGATATAGGGCGTACTAAAATCTGAAATAGGTAAAATTAACTGACCAAATTCGCAATTTTGCCTAATTATTATATGTAGTGATACCTATGAATCGTATTAAGTATTTTTATAAAATACTATTGAATTATATATTACATATATACGCTTGAGATACATCATAAAGTGCAGCAAAGGAGAAAACAAACATCGTAGAAAATAACTGAAAATGAATCTTCCTAGAGCAACAACATGCCAAACGACAAAACGACAAACCACTGCAACAATATCCCTATGCCCCACACCGTCAAAAATCAAAACTTCGGACTCAACAAAAGAAAAAATCGAAAGATACGAGACGTAATGCAATGCAATGCATTTGCATGCGGTAAGACTAAAACCGAACAGGACCTACTATACGAGACCAGAAATCAGATTTTCCCGATCACGATCATGTGAAGGAACTAGAACAACCAGCTCCAGCGACATTATCAAACTTTCCAGACAAAACCACTGTCAGATTCTTACACTGGACCTGGAAATATCGTTCCTTGCTAAACCATTTCCCAGCTGTAAGCATAGCCGCGCCACTCATCTTCAAATCATACCCCACTCCTTTTGAGCTCGAATCAACATCTCCATCCAATTCTATCTTCTTCTCAGCCCGGCCCTTTTTCGGCAGCTCAAAACTAGGAACCCGAGCCCTGGAAATCTCGCGCTTCTCGTACGAAATCGAAACATCCATGTAGTGAAAAACCAGGTTTATTTTCCAGTTCGGGTTTCCCACGGTTAGGTCAATCTCAAATCCTGTGCTGGAATTCGACAACGAGAGCGATTTGACGCAGAAATCGGGGCATGTGGGGTGAAGGATCAGCCAGGCCGTCAGGCTGGCAATGCTGAGGGCGATGAATAATAGCAACACAGTCGTGATGAGGCACCGTACTACTGGTCCTGCATGACACGAAGCAGCGTTGTTGTCTGCCATATAGTTATTAAATAGAAATGAGCTCGCAGAAGTAAGTAGTTTTGATGATCAGGTGGAGTGAGAGAATATTTCACGCAGTTGGTGTGTGTTTGGGTGAGAGAATGGAGGGGGTGAAGAGAGACAGGAAGCTGTCTATAAATATATATAGACGAAATAGACGCGCTGAAAAATGAGTGAAAATGGCATTTTCCTGTGAAAATTCTGATGTTGGATTCGTGGTGGTTCAAATTATAAATAGCCTAATTGAGCCGTAAAGTGGCGATCTACGTGCTGAGTAATGGACGGTGGCGGCGGCTCAACTCCAAGCACAGGATCTCCTGGCTACAAAATTGACCGAGTATTATTTGAGTTTTTTGATTGTGGGTAATTTGGGGAATTTCCCCTATCACATCAAGTTTTGTTATGTATTATTATTACATGTTATTACTACACTAGTGTATAAAAATTTAAGAACATATATATATATATATATATTAAAATAATAACTGAAAGACATAAATACTTACTTTTTAAAATTTTTGGGGAAATAATTAAGATGTACCCTGGAAAGGTTAGATTTTATTTTGGGGCTAAAATATATATTGAAAAAATAAAGTCATGTACAGTCAACTTGTTTATATTCATAAGTTAATGGTATGAAAAACTTCCAAAACCCCACTTGTAGTACTGTGTATGATGTAGTCATGTAGGGCCTTCAATTCAATATGAGGATACAATGTATATATACACACACATAAATATATATATATATATATATATAAGAATAAAAACAAATCTAGCTTAGTTTGACAAAAGTGTGTACTTTAGTTCGAAAATTTTGAGTTAGCCTTGAGTTCGGATATGTTTTTAGCTCGACTCCAGACAAATAATTATTATTTATAGGTATGCGAGCTTATTATTTTTAACATTTATTTTTATATTTATAAAACGTTAAATATAATTATAAATATTAATCTCCGAGCTTAAGTCATTGTTTCAAATATAATAACATAAATGAAAATATTTTTACTCCAAGCTCGAGCTCAAGTTTTAAAAAAAAAAAAAAATCAAGCTCAAGCTTAGGCTTAAACCTATAGCTTATTTATAAACTCAAGCCAAACAAATTGAGTTGAGCTGAGATCAAGATCTATTTTTCTTGATTCATCAAGTTGAATCTAAAGAAAATGCCCAATCTCAACTGGACGTGGCTCGTTTGCATCCCTACTATAGTCAGAGATGGAGCGAAGGGAGGTTGGAGGGGCGGTCAATCCCCTCCAGTTTATATCGATCTAAAATTTAAATGTATGTTTGAAAAAAATTAAAATTTTGTCTTTTCCCCAAAATTATAAAAATATCTTTAAAATTTTATAAAAAATTGACATCACCTTTCAAACCAAAATTTTGGAACGATGATTCAACTAAACATTCCACAGCAACATTTGCTTCTTGCAAATTAGTATAAAATTACTAATAATTACTAAATTCTATAAATGAACATCATAAATGTTTAACTAATCTTGGTATATTTATTAAATTTATGATAAATTAAAATAAATATAATTTCAAAAATGAAATTGTATAATAAAAAATAAATTGAAAAGTTATTGAAAGTAAAAAATTTTGAACAAAACGATGTGACAAAAAAGTAAATAAAAAGTAATTTAGACAAATCAAAATCAATATGAAGTCAATTATTACAAAGTATCTTTTGATTGTAAGAATTTTTGTTAGTCAGCGTGCAAAACTCACGTGGCTTCATGCATGCACCCCGCTGATTAACCGCGTACGGAGGATTTCATCTTCCTTCTAGAGGGATGGGCCCACATGCTTTGATAAAGCATAACAAATTAAAATTTTATTTATTATAAAATAAAAATAAAATATAATTTAATTATGTATTTAAAAATATTATAAAAAAATTCAAATAAGATTTAATTATATAGAATTAGTTTGAATACTGGAGAAAAGAGAAAAACAGAATGTTAAATGCTTGATAGGAGAGAGAACAAAGAGAAGAGATTAAATAGTGGAGAAGAAAGAGTAGAGAGAAATTTAAAGTCAAACCAAAGACATTCATAGGGTGTTGATATTTTACAAAACAATATAGATATGTAAACAAAAAGGAAAGAAAATTGCGATTCAAACGTGTGTGTATCTATACTCACTCATATATATTAGAGAAAAGTATTTGACTTTGATTTGATTAATTCCATTGAAGTACTCAATATTAAATTTTTGAGTTTTTGTCGATGATTCTTTGGCCTGATGGCAAAGACGGGACCCCCGGATGATCGAGGTTAGGGGTTTGATTCCTATGCATGTGGGCTTTTGTTTTACTGTATCATATTTTATTTCTTTTGTATTATTTGATTGTTTATTGAGTTTGATTATGAGATGTCATAATTTTACAAATAGTTCTTTGAGTTGATAATTGATTATGGAATGTATTTGTTGTGCTTGATCTGCATAGTCGATGTAATCTTTTGAAATGTCTTGTATCCGGATTTTTTTTGGTTTTTTTTATTAAAAAACTTATGATTGATTGGTTTCAAAATAATAAGAAAAAAGAGTAAAAAGCTTCCCATTTATCCACTACCACTTATACCACTGATACGTAAAATACATTAAATAATAATAATAATAATAATAATAATAATAGCTAGAACCCAGAAAGTTAAGGAAAATAAATAAAATTTTTCCGACCAATAAATACGTGTAAGCCTATTTATTGATTAGGAAAGAAATAAAAAAGTTAAATGCCAACTAGTATTTTTTTGGCCACATAACACTACATAGCTTTTGATCATATATACACTTTTCTAAAAAGTTCAACTACATTCGTATGTTTACATTGAGATAAAGTTCTTATCCCCAACAATGAAATGATATCCAAACAATAGTTGATGTAGTTTAATCATAATACTTTTCTTCTTTTAAGTTGTTAATTATTACCTTTCATCTGCAGTAAATCTTTAAACATATCATTAGAATAGTTAACATCATAAACAATGATACCTATTTTCCTTTTGCGAGATATTTCACTTTAATCATCATAATTTTTTTTTCTCAATTTTTGTTGTTTTGCATCCCATTCTTTGTCATAGTTTCTCTGTGTTTGTGAACAAGTCAATGCCGCTGGCGTGCACTGCAATACTGCTATACACGCCTACGGTTTTTCAGTCACTTACGTCAGCCCCAATTGCACCATCATGTCCGAAATTTAAAAAAAATTCTAAATTCCTGCAAAGTTACCTTCGCCAACTGCGATTTAGGATAAAATCATTAACTTTTTTTAAAAGTAGGGTATTTTAAAAATGCCCACTCCAAATTAGGCGCACACACACACACACACACAAAAGCTTCTGTTTGTTTTATTTTTGATTCACTACTTGCCTTAGTTTTGGTGTTATCAAGAATTCATAAGAGTTTGCATATCCATCCCTTTCATCTTTACTTTGAAATTGGTACCAGCTAAAAATAATTATTTTGTTTTTTTCTAGCTATAGGAAAAATATAGGACACTTGATCATTTGATGTGTAACAGATTTTACTTATAAGAGAGAGAGAGAGAGAGAGAGAGAGAGAGAGAGAGAGAGAGGCTCAACATACTTAAAGAAATTCATATATGAATCTCTTATATTTTAATGTTTCATATATGAATCGCTTATGTTTGAAATTTAATTTTTATGTTCTAACTTTCATCTATATAGATTTTATATTTCTCTTACTCTGCGAATAATTTTATAAGGTTTTCGTATGGTAATACCTTTGTTTTGTGATTGTTCAAAGCAAGGAACATATGTCTAAAATGTTATCTCCATGATAAATTAATTGGATAAAATAAGAAAAATTTTGGAGGAATCATTATCTTATTTTAATTTGGACATATAGTTCAAAATTTTGAGAGAAAAATATTAAAATTTTATTAAAATATATGTAAACATCTAAAATATTCATAAAATTAAATTTTCTATCTAAAAAACTTAGTGTATCAACTTTTTCTTCCAAAATTACAACATATAATTTTTCATTAACTCGAAGAATTGATGTTTTAATGACATTTTTGTGAA
Source organism: Petrea volubilis (assembly GCA_026212405.1). NCBI lineage: Eukaryota > Viridiplantae > Streptophyta > Magnoliopsida > Lamiales > Verbenaceae > Petrea > Petrea volubilis. Next base: position 1,555,881 of record CM047886.1, on the reverse strand, counting down.
AGTTTATTAAATTAATTTGTATTAATTATGATTTTAGTAACTAAACTTTGTGAAGAAGGAAAATGACATTATCTTTAATTTGAAGATACAAAAAATGTAGTTGAGACGACTTTAATTGTAAAATTAGATAAATTAAATAAAAAGATTGAATTTATATTACATTATTGTGATAAAAAATATTTTTATATATTCATCAAATATTAAAACTAAATAAAAATAAGAAAATTAATGAAAGAATTAAGGATAATTTCGTCCAAACCTGATATCAATATTCCAAAGGAAGATCAAACTATTACAATCAAACATCAATAATCATTAAACAACAACGAAAGACAAACTACTATACAATATGAAGAAACTAGTATCAAACTAAAATAAAACACACATTTACGAAAAATCGAATCCATGACCTCAAGGTCATGGGACCTTTACCTTACCACTAAGTCGATGCCTCGTCGAATGAAAATTACATTTTTATCTTCTTTCAATAACTTTTATTTCCGGCAAATGCGCACCTACAAACGGTGTTAGCTGGTGGAGTTTGTTTAACACAATTCCCAGTGCCCAAAATTCCAAATTTCTCCAAGCAAAAATGTTTACACAATCCCCTAGAGCTATCGTCATCGCACGACAACTCAGGAAAATCCTCACGGCCAATAGTACATTGCCCATCCACCAACAGCATCATCCATCCACTATTGGATACCATCTATTTTATTTTATTTTTTTGATTTCTCAGGGTATCCCTCCGGCCGACAGTCAGAGAACTAATCTCCCGTCTCTACTGTCAGCGCACTAAACGGTAGGAGACTGGCCAAATAGTTTGCTCCATTCACATGGGTAGGGATCGAACCCCCGACCTCATGCTTAAGGGACGAGGTGCTGAATCACTACGCCAACCATGTTGGTTAGATACCATCTATTTGTCTATGTTAATTTACTCTAAAAATTCAAATTCTGATTTAAATTATTCAAATTTAAATAATTACATTAATACACTTGTGAAGATTCTTATGGTGACAAATTTAATTTGTCGTGAATTTTCTTTTAGATATTACTATGTAGTAGTTTATTCCATTTAATTCACTTAATTGGGAACAAAACTATTGGCACAATTTAAAAATCCTTACCACTAGGCTCAGAGCCAAGTGGTGGGAGTTCGAAAGTGGTTTCAGAGAGGTTCTGAGTTCGAACCCTCTTGTCTTCTACCTCTTTTCCTTTTCAGTGAGTGTGTGTGGGGGGGGGGAGTGTTTTCCGTTTAACATTCATAAAGTGTTTCGGGATGATTGTATAAAAAAAAACAAAAAAAACAAAAAAACTACAACACAATTTGAATATCCTTGCACCATAGCAAGTTAAAAGATAAATAAATAAAAATGAAAGGAATTTTTGGCCTAAGTGGATATAAAATTAAGAATAAATACTTGCCTGACAAGAGAGCATAAAGAGCAAAAATGAAAATTGGAACCTTCGACATTATTGTCAGGCTCGCAAGATTTGCAAGTAATTAGTATGAAGCAATTAGAAATAAACAGTCGATATTAACCCTACACTTCCTAATAATTATTCGCTAGCGTTCTATAGACAAACATATCCTGAGACTGAATGTATTTTCTTGGATTGGTTAATTGATCGAGTTCAAGAAATTATTGATGGTAAGTTTCAAAAGGTATATTCTCTCTCTCTCTCTCTCTTCCCTTTTGTTAATTTACAGTGTTTGATTTGTAGGACTCCAAGTGGGATCCAACATAAATCCCACAAATAAAGTTGTTATGTTTCTTTAATTAAACCCAAATTCCCATCTAATCCTATATTGCTTAGCATGGAAGTAGCCAAGTCGGCTCTTTCTTACAAATGTTTAGTAGTTGACTTTCTTGTCGTATATGCTTGACAACGTTAATTACGAGGGACTCGGTCGTTCGAAATAAAAATGGTTTTATAATTCATAACATACTCTTTAGGTTGGTTGGTGTAATAATTCATTAGTTTTGATATATTACCACTAACTCCAGAATACGCGACAAGTCCAAATCAAATGCCATAAAGACCAAGTAAAACACCAACTTCCTTGTTCCTACGGCCTTCTCAATTCTTGACTTTTCGTCTTCGTCTTGCGGGTCCTCCCCTCTCTCTCTCTCTCTCTCTGTATATATTTATATATGATGCGTACATTGACAGTTGGCATTGTTCTTTATAATTCTTGTGATCAGAGGGAGGGGAGTCGGCAACAACAATATTGGTCGGAGATGGCGGAGACACCTCCGGAGTTGGGAGGAGTGTGGAAGAGGGTGGTGGTTGTAGGCGGCGGCGTTGCAGGTTCTCTCATCGCCAAGTTTCTTCAGTTCCATGCCGATGTCACCCTCATTGATCCGTAAGCCTCTTTTGCCTCTTCTCTACCATCTCCATAATATTCTTGCATTTTTTATTAATTTGTGTAAATCCTATAATACCTGAATTTATGATCATTTCATTAATTTTTGGATTATTGAACTCTGCTTGTGTGTGTTCTTTTTGATTGCTTAGATTTTTGGAATTGTTCGATTAGAGCAATAATGCAATTTTTTTTTCTATTAAAATTCATAATGTTGCCCGATAAAAGTGTCCTTTTATATCTATCTTTCCCTAAACTTTTGGTTGCACTGCACAAATTGCTGATTTAGGTTGTTTCTAAGGAGGTTGTCGGTAGAACTATTTGTAATTAGATCGAACCTTGGGGGGTGTAACTGTAATTTTTTGAGGTGGAGCCAGGACTGGGATCAGGGTACCCTTAACCAGTCATGGGCTATTGAAAATGTAAATAATTAAACCAGAAAAAAATTACGAGTGCACTGATGAGCCGCCAGAGTACACGAAAGAAAAATTAGGATAGTCCTTCAAATTTAAAAACATATATATATGGCGTAATTTTGAATTCTTGTGCACCTCCTGACTTCAAAATTACGCCACATATATACATATATACACACACATACACACCTTAGCATGCCTATTAGGCTATCACCATGCCATTTCTACACAATTATGGTTGGATATGATGAAAAAAAATATCAATATTCTATATGTGCTAAAATTTGAGCTTCTCTGTTTCTCTTGATTCTTACAATTGGTTTTATTACCGCATATGATGGAAAGCGAAGTACTGAGCTTTGAATGAGTTATCTTTCTTTCTTCCTAGTATGACACAAACTCTTACCTTGAAATAGGAAGGAGTATTTTGAGATTCCATGGGCAAGCTTGAGGTCAATGGTGGAGCCGTCGTTCGCTGAGAGATCCTTAATTTACCACAAAGATTATCTCACCAACGGGCGCCTCGTTGTGTCCAAGGCCATAACCATCTCTAACTCTCAAGTATTGACCGCAGAGGGCCGTCTCGTTACCTATGACTATCTTGTGATCGCCACCGGCCATAATGATCCATTCCCCAAAACTCGTTCCGAGAGACTTCAAGAATACCGGACAGGTAACGCTACATTAATCTTAAATAGCCCCATCAATATTGCTGGTTCTCAAAATTTCTATTGGTAAATGCAGTGCCCTCCACTGTAACTATGTACGGTTACACAAATATCATCACCTTTTTCTATTTCCAAATTACACATACTTTCCTTGTAATAACTTATCCGCATCTCAAAATCAACCCCATCTGTCAATTATTATTACACATGATTAAATGATGTAATCATTTAGATTTTAACAGATTTTTCAAAATGCTCGAACATATATTGGGAACAACTATAAGGTCTCCGATTTCTGTCACTTTGATCAAATTTTTTGGTGGTGAAAATGGGTTTATAATTTTAAAACGAGGGGAAGCTTGTGTAGTTATGCATAATTACAGGGAAGGGCAGAGTAATTCAGCTTTGATCAGCAATTGAAATTTGTTTAAGCTACGCTTATTCCTATTTATCATCTAATGACCTTTTTTGTCTCTCTGTATGTAGAGCATGAAGATATAAGATCAGCCAACTCCATTCTGATCGTCGGTGGCGGTCCCACTGGTGTCGAACTAGCCGCTGAAATTGCCGTTGATTTTCCTGAAAAGAAGGTCATTCTCGTCCACGAAGGCTCGAGATTGCTGGAGTTCATTGGGCCAAAAGCCGCTGATAAGACCTTAGAATGGTTGAAATCCAAGAAAGTAGAAGTGAAACTGCAACAATCAGTTGATCTGAACAACTGTTCAGAAGAAAGCAAGACATATAAAACTTCGTCTGGAGAAATTATCAAAGCCGATTGTCTTTTTGTGTGCACGGGGAAACCACCCGGCTCAGCTTGGCTCCGCGAGACCGTGCTAAAGGACAGCCTTGACACATTCGGGAGGTTGAAGGTGGATGAGAACATGAAAGTTAAAGGGCACAAGAATGTTTTTGCTGTTGGAGATATTACAGATGTTAAGGTGAGTTTCTTTTTTAAAAAAAAAAACACACACACACACACACATATATACACACACCATTGGAAAGTATACACAAACGTCTTAAGTGTCGGGAATTTTTTTACAAAACTTCAATCTTGCTTCCCAAATAACTGAAAATAATAATAAAAAAAAAAGAACTGGCTTCATTCTTACCACTGTTGATATTATTACACTTAGACCCCCTATGAGGGGAGGTGTAGGTAATTATGAAAGTTTTGAGGGGGGGAGTTGGTAATTACCCTATTTCAGAGGGGGTTTAAGTGTAATTAACTTTATCATTTTACGTTTTGATCACGATATTTTACTCCTTTATTTGAACTGAACTACATTTCAGGAAATCAAGCAAGGCTACTTTGCTCAAAAACATGCTCTGGTCGCAGCGAAAAACTTGAAACTAATGATGGCCGGAGGAAAGGAGCACAAGATGGCGAGTTACAAGCCGCATTCGATCAAAGTTATCGTTTCTTTGGGACGACAAGATGCAGTCGCTCAGTTCCCGTTGACAACGTTAATCGGGCTCATTCCAGGTTTGATCAAATCCAAGGATTTATTCGTCGGAAAAACAAGGAAAAAGTTAGGCCTTGATCCCCGCATTGTCGATTATTGAGTTTGATTTGAAAAGTTATATTGGCAAATATTTTCCATTTTTTTTTTCCGAGTGAGCGAGGAATATTCTTTATTATTTCATATTTTTCTTGTACATTATGTAAAAAAAATATTATGTGTTTTTGTATTTGTTTCTTGGAAGAGGACTGGAATATTTGTCTTAATGTCTCACAAATTTATAATTTGGATGTTCATTTTTTTATTTAATTTCTATTTTCTCTTGTGATAGTGAGTACCATCTTGTTATAAATAATACTCTCTAATATTATAAAGAGTCATCTTTTTCTTTACTAAAAAAAAAAAATTGGTTTCATTTTAAGTCATTACTTTCATTTTCAATGTTTTTATAGGAATAAAAACCAAAGTCTTTTTCCAAAATATTATTCTAATAAGAAATAATTCTCAAATTACTACTCTAATAAAAAATAATTCACGAACTATTACTACTCAACAATATTTCCTATAGTATAATTTCTATGGCCCTATGATCAAAAATATATTGGTAAAATACATTCTGCCCCAGGAAATTACTCCTTTTGTATAAATTATCCCCTCCTAAATAGATTTTTGAACCATTTATCTCCTCAATCGTCATACTATTTTATGTAACACTTACGCCCGTTTATATCTAACAATTTGTCATTACTTTCCTTCATAATTTTTTATTTATTTTATTTCTTATCTTCTCACTTTTGTTTTTTACCATTTTTCTATCTCTATTTCTTTATCCTTTCTTCTTCTTCTTTTTTTTCTTTAAATTTAAAATGTCGTTAATCATTTGAGTTTAAAGTTAATAATTGATATATTTATAATTTGAGTTTAATATTAATATTTGATCTTATTATATTTCGGAAGTTGGTGAAATAACAAAATTGATTAAGAGATTTCGTCAGGCTCAGTGAGACGCATCCTCTGGTAGCCGAGTGGACTACTATGCTTGCAAGAAAATTATCTTTTGGATATTTTTATTAATATTTATAAGAAGGTTTTAAACTTTGAGGGCATATTTGTAATTTAAAAAAAAAAAATACGAGCTGATTATAGTTACACCATATTCTCAAGAGGTGCGGACATAATTTGTCCAAAAAAATTACCAAACTTTATTTATCTTATGTTATCGTGAATCTTAGTTTGTTAATAGGGCAATGCAAAATTCTCTCAAAACATAAACAAACCAATGATCCTGTTCCCAAAATATTTTAAAAAGGTCCAAATTATTAATACAAATACATACACATCTATACTATTATAAAAAAAAGTCATTTTTGTGTCTAAAATGATAATTTTTTTTTTGAAATTTTACAAAAGTTGCCCTTCAACTCTATGTGAAATAAATAGAGCTATGTAAATTTAAGGCTAATATTGAAAATTTTCATGAAATCAATTCAATTCGGATACCAAATTTTGATGTGCCAATTTTACGCTTTTAATTAGTAAACACATGAAACAAATAAGCAAATAGAGAGGATAATATTGTAATATCATAATCCAATTTAAAAATTTATTTTCTCAACCCACAAACCACTTTCTCCATTATTTTAAATTTTAAAAGTTGAAACCTATTTTTAATAAAAAATTTATGTAAATCAATAATAATTAATATTTTTTATTCTCTGTCTCTCTCTCTCTCACACACACACACAAATATCTAACTACAATTATTTGATTTTTTGTTTCTTCTTTTATGTTTATTTCTTTATCACATAATTTTATTTTATATAATTATTTTATTTTTAACTTATTATTATTTAACAAATTATGTAAAATAGTTCCTTAAAAAATATTCTTATAAAAAAAATTTAATAATATATTTATATTTTAATTGTAAAATAATTTAAGCACTAAATTAAGGTATATATTTTTTATATTTTGCATACACATAGAATGTACGGTGAAAAACTCAATAATATATTTATATTTTGATTTTAAAATAATTTAAATATTTAATTAAAGTATATATATTTTTATACCTTGTACATACATAAAGTATGTGGCATTACTAATTATAAATAAATACAAAACCTAAAAATAGTAATCGTAAATGTTGCAGTGAGAAATGATTGCAAATCACCTGGGTTGACCAATGACCACTATCACATTATATTACAGAATCCCCAGCTGTAAAAACATATATTTTTATTTTTGGCTTTCTAATCAAACATTAACTCACTTGATGTCAATCGAATCTTCCCAGAAACAGCCCATATTAATTAAGAGATGACCTCTAATCACGTCACAAGGCCATTATCGTCAATTCACACCATAGAAAGGCATAATTCATATGTGAATTTGGTGTTCGATACGTATACATGTATTAAATGATTCAAATTATTATATATATGTATGTATATATATTTCTATGGTATATTTTGAAATGAAAGTTTATGAATACGATATGGTTGTAAAATTTTAAAACGAAGACTTTTTAACAAACTTACAAAAATTTTAAATCGACACAAGAAATACAAGGAATTGAGATCTAACCAGCAAAGATCGAAGCAATTGTAGAGATACCTTCTCCCAATAATCTCAGGCAATTCCAATCATTTTTTGAACGGTTCAACTACTTTAATAAATTCATCATTTTATATGACATAGTTTAAATTGTTTGGTATATATACGACCCAAATAGGATATTTAGAAGAATTTTTCAATATGTGTATGATTTAGCTAGTAATTTAGCTTAATAAGATGCTCTAATTATATTTGATTTCTGATTCTTCTAATTTATTTTGCATATAATTACTACTTAGAGGTTGATTGCAACACTTTAACTTCACTAATTAAGGTCCTACAATAAAATATTTAAATTAATCACATTAAAATATTCTCACCCAAATAGCATTTGACCCGCCGAAGATTTACAACTTTTATTGTTATATTGAAGTTTAGAGCAACACAACTTTGGCTTTTTTTTAAGGCTTGAGCTCGACCAACCCGGAAAAAAGAAGCTACAGTTCGGCTTGATTTGTTTGGTTTGAATTTATAAATCAATTATAGGTTTGAATTTTGAGTTTAACTTAATTATTATATTTTATTTAAATTAAAGGCTTGAGTTCGAAAATTAATATATTATTTGTAATTATATAAAAATAAAAATAAAAATAAATATTAAAAAAAAAAACTCGCAAGCTACGAATGAAAGTTTGTTGGCTTAAGTTCGACTTACAAATTATACAAACTCGACTTGAATTTGTTTGAATTTAAATTCGAATTTTTATTAAATCGGCTCATCAAATTTGCAAAGCACGGTTGGATTCGTTTGATCCCTAGCATTGACTTTGTTCTTCCTTAATTAAATAATTATTAATATTCCTCGATTTTTGACGCAGCCACCGCCTCAGGGTCTCCAAAATTATAAATTCATTTTTCATTGTAATGTGAAATTAAGCCTAAGCAGAAAAAGTTGTCTGTCGTAGGGAGACTAATGAGTCATGACCACGTCAATCACACCTTTCGCCTTCGACATTAATGTTTCTAACATTCCATAATTTTATTATTTCAACTCCATAAAAAATTTTAAAAAATAAAAAAATATCAGGCGTATCTTGTTATTAATATTTAAAAAAAAAAAAAATAGCATTTAAAGATGCACCATGAAGTCACTGCAAAAACTATATTTTTTATAGAAACAAATATATATATATATGTATATATTAAAACATCTCAAAAGATAAAATATAATTTTTACCCCACTCGATACGTGTTTTGCATTATACGTTCCAAGATTGTAAAATTGGTCAA